>OZ004603.1:38518047-38761170 GCA_963924605.1 Malthinus seriepunctatus
GCTCCTTGTCTGTCTCTTTATTTGACACTTTATCTGTATCTCTCTATCTGTCTCCTGTCTATTTTCTCTCGCTATTTTGCTATCTTAATATCTCATTTCTATAGTGTCTTTATCTGTCTCCTTATGTCTATCTTTATATCGCATTTCATTTTTTTCTTTATCTCTATATCTATCTCCCTTAATTTTTTTATATTAGTGTTACATTTCAACAGTCTTTTTATCTCTCTTCTTATCTCTATATCTATCTCTATCTCCCTCAATGTTACTATCTTAATATCTCATTTAAACAGTCTCCATACGTGTTTCTTTATCTATCTCCTTATCTCTATATCTGCCTCTCTCTATTTTTCTATCTCATATCTATCTCTCCCTCTCTATCTCTCGATTCCTCTATCTCTGTAAATATCAACGATCTTCTCATCTGTTAATTTACCGTCTTTTTTTCTTACCTGTCTATCTCCTCTGTCTCTGTTATCTCATCTGTCGAGTAAAGAAGAACTCTTTGTGTTACAGAGTTGTCCAGCTGGACTTTATTTCTTATGTACTAAGACTTCGTTTGCCTTTAATAAACTTACTTTTCACATTTAAAATCCAAATATTAGTACTGGTCTAATTTCTTTAGAATTGTTTTTTTTAAGAACTAAAGAGACTGTGGATAATAATTAAAGACTTGGATTTTAACGTGTAAGGCAATCAAGAGAATAAAGGAGTAGGTGAGGGAATAACTTTTTCAAGGTAATTGAAAAAGAAGAAGATTATTGAGAGAAATTCTTTAAGGGTGCTGTTATCTCTGGAAAAAAAGTCAAGATCTACATGAGTTTACTGTTTATTAAAACGAAAAAATACACAAAAATATCTTCTATTACCTATAATATACATATTTAATATAATTATGTGCACAAGAAAATTATAACAATATACTATTAATTAATTTTACAAATTCAAAACTAATTACACATTTTTAAACAATTTATTATTGATTGACGGGCCAACGCTTAGTAAATCACCCAAGCGAGGTTCAAGAGACATAACAGCCCCTTTAATGATTCAGTCTTGTGTCCTAATCGATGTATGCAGCAGAAATTAAAAATTGTAAAAATAGCTATACCATTAAAAAAAGATTAAAGGTTGCAGCCCAGGGCATGAGCTGCAACAAGTCCATCCCTCGTTAGATTTGGAAAGAAATAACTGTAACAAATAATGCTTGAGGAGTCATCGCTTGAGGAGTTCGGCTCATCAAGCGGTGGCCCACAAGACATAATTAATACATAATTAAAACAATAAATAATTACAAAATATTAATTAATATTGAAACTGGTAATCGCTGCTTATAGGGTTGCTGGTAGGTAGGTGGCGTCGCTTCAACCCTGCACCTTGTCCGAGAGAGTACGAGGGGTGGCACCCCCCTCCACCACTGGGGGTTGTCCTCGAAATGGTCGGTTGTTGCTCCTCCTCCTTAGTCTCTAATGCGCATGCGCGTGGACTCCGTGTAGGAGTGCGCATGTGCGTTGACGCCGGGCGGGGAGGGGTAGGGGGGAGGGGACCGCCGACCCCCCTCCCACCTACCCCTCCCCGCCCGGCGCCAACGCACACCCACATTCCAACATGGAGTCCACGCCCATCGCCACATTAAAGACCACAAAAGAGGAACAACCTCCGACCAATTCGAGGACAACTCGCAGTGATCTTAGAGGTTGCTTCCCCTGGCGCTCTCTTTAACGTGGAGAAGAGCTGTTGGAAGCAACTTACCTAGCTGCTACCCCATCCGTAGCGATGACCAGTATAGAGGGGTAGCTACCCTCCTAAGCAAGCAATGAATTTAATTGAAAAAAAAAAATTTTTTTTAAACTAATCGAGAGGTGGAGCTACCCTTCTACTTAAATACAATCCAAAATAAATTAAAAATAAATTAATCTTGGTCCATTAAATCTCCTAATCCTCATGTTGGGTCCAAAACCAGAAGACACTGTCGGCTTGATAAAAATAAGCATCTTTCCGAATCAAAGGTGGAACGTAATCTGAAACTAATTGAGATGTTAGTCTGATGTACCCATTTTGGACACAAGCTGAATCGTTAAAAGGGCTTTTGCTTCTTAAAGTTTCGTAGTTATCGCTCAATCATTACTTCCAATTAATTAACTTTTAGTAACTAATAATTAAACATATTTTGATCCAAAATAGCTCGAAAGTAAATAAACTTAGGTAAAATAACTTCAACTTGGTTCATTTAGTTTTCTAAAAATCCTCTTGATGTGGATTAAAGGGCACTCTCACTGTCGACGATTGAACGGGAACTAAAATAAGATGTGTTTTAGTATATATTTTAGGCATGTTTCGATTAAGTAATTAATTTTTAATTTGCAATAAACATTAAATAAAAATACATGCAGGATTCAGCATAACAAAAAGCAAACAACTTCTAGGGTGTCTTCTCTATTTAAAATGAATTAAAATTACTTACTTAAATTTTAGTAATTTTCGCCCAACGATTATTTCCAATTAATTAACTTTTAATAACTAATAATTAAACATATTTTGATCCAAAATAGCTCGAAAGTAAAAAACTTAGGTAAAATAACTTCAACTTGGTCCATTAAGTTTTCTAAAAATCCTCTTGATGTGGACTAAAGGGCACTCTCACTGTCGATGATTGAACGGAAACTAAAATAAGATGTGTTTTAGTATGTATTTTAGGCACGTTTCGATTAAGTAATTAATTTTTAATTTGCAATAAACATTAAATAAAAATACATGCAGGATTCAGCATAACAAAAAGCAAACAAACTTCTAGAGTATGTTCTATATTTAAAATTAATTAAAATAACTTACTTAAATTTTAGTAATTTTCGTCCAATGATTATTTCCAATTAATTAACTTCTAATAACCAATAATTAAACATAATTGGACCCAAAATATCTCGAAAGCGCCGTCAGTAAATAAACTTAGGTAAAATAACTTCAACTAGGTCCATTAAGTTTTCTTGTAATCCTCTCGCTGTTCGACAAAATGAAGAACTGTTAGTTACAAGACCATCTTTCCAAGTCGAAGATTTGAACGGAAACTGAAATAAGAAACATTTTAGTATGTATTAGGCATAGTCAACCAATGATTATTTTCAATTAAGGAATGAATTTTTAATTTGCAAAATAAATTAAATAAACATGCGATTTTTTCACCAAGTTTCAATTTAAATATTTACAAGGAATCAGAAGAAGGAAAGCATTTTCGGGAATATTTATTGCTATTTAGTAAATTAATTTAATTAGTTAAGGGAAGTTACCTAAAATTTTTTGAAAAAATAAAGTATCGGAGTAAAAGTAGGTACTATGGATTTACATAATAATTTAAATTAGTTAAACGTTTAATTGTTATGAGATATTTTCATAGAAAGAAGTTTATTAACTAATAAGCCTACTAAATTAACTTGCAAAATACATAGCTCCTTCTCTTATACTTTACATATCCTTAAAAAGACGAAAAATACTTACATTAATCGTTGTTAATTTTCTTGTAATCCTAGGTCCATTGGTCTTTGGAATTATTCTGGCATAGAGAGCACTTAACGAACGATCTTACTAGTTCAAAAGTTGAATGAAATCTGAAACAAATTACGAAATGTTTACTATGATAGACACAAAGTGAATCATCGCAAATTCAATGTTCTTATCTATTTTTAATTTTTTTTTGCTTTCACGAAATTTATTCTTATGCTTATCGCCACATTATACAGGATGTTGAAGAGAATAGAATTTTAAACTATTACATGATAATTTAAATTAGTTTAATGCTTAATTATTAAGAGATATTTTACATAGTAAGAAGTTTTACCAAAAGCCTATTTTGAAATTAGGGCAAAACTCAACTTAATTAATCAACTCTAAAATATTATTTGCCAAAAATTTCTTACAAATACTCCCTTAAAAATAATTAAATAATGCTATTGGTTGATTTGAACATTAATAATTAATTGTATTTTATGTCAAAATTAATTTAATGAAAGTAGTCCTAGTCTTTTTCCTATTTTAGAGAGTTAATGAATGACCGCAATTACCAGGTAATTGGATTAATTACCTACATACGAATTACTGATTATTTTGACTAGATCCTTATGGATTTGTTGTGAAAGGTTACAATTAAGGAGTTAAAAAAAATATATGTTAATGGCTACGTATTTAAAGCACTACCTAATAGAAAATATTTTTTAATTTTTGTAACAATCCAAAATAGAGAATTAAAACGCCTTTAATTTATTTAATAATTAGCGAGATAAAAGTTATAAATATCATAAATCTTACTTACAAATTTTTTTCACTCTTCTTATTGGGAATGCAACTGGCAGCTTTCTTTCCATGTTATCCCTGGCTCTGTTCATTTTCTGTTAATCCTTAGGTTCTGTTGTTTAACGCACAGGCACTTCAGGAACCATCCTTTCGACTCAGAAGTTCAATGAAAACTAAAACAAATTACGAAATTTTACTATAAGTGACACAGAGTGAATCATCAAATACTTTATCAATTATTGTGCCTTTGTAAATTTAAAGTTCAGATTAACACAACAATTATTATGTGACAAAATATTTATTTTTATTCTTGTAAAAGTTAATTGTTTATTGTTACTAAAAGCTTGGCAGGATAAAAAAATAATGTTTTAATTTAAAATTAAAACTACTGTGAAAAAAAAATTATCATCAAAAGCATCAGTCACTAGTGCTTTATTGTCCCAATAATGTAAACAAATTTCATTTTTACTACCAAAAATGGATTGGAATTAAGTTGCATGTTTAAGACAATTCAAGAACATTTAGCACACCCTTAATACAATGGATCCTTTAGACATCTTCTATTATGAAAAAGCAATCTTTCCGACTTGCTATTTCTGTCTTTGTGGCAGAACTGAAGTCAGAACACCCACACCATTTTTTTGAGACATTTGAGGATTATTTAATGCTAATTACTATTATAATTAATTAGAAGCAAAGTTAAAAGAGAATAACTTACATTTCACCTCTGTTCATTTTCTTGTAATCCTTATGTTCTGGTGTTAAATGCACTGGCACAGTTAAGGAACGATCCTTTCAACTCAAAAGTTCAATTGAAACTGTAATAAATTACGAAACTTTGCTATAAATCACACAACGTAATCATCAAAAATGCTTTATCTATTGTGCGTTTTAAATTTAAACTTTTCAGATTTACACAACAATGTATGTAACGTTTATTGTTACTAAAAGCTTGGCAGGATAAAAAAATTATGTTTTAATTTAATATTACTGTTAGTTTATTAATTGTCTAAATATTAATTACCATCAAGAAGAAGAATACGCTGCGTGATTACTGATTATTGATTATGTACCGATTTTTGCTGATATTCGGGAGAAATTTTTTACAAGATTTCTTATCCTTTTTTTTTGTTCGTGAAATTCTGACATACTTCCTCTTCTTGGTGTGTTAAATACTCGTAACTTAATATTCATTTTTAAGGATGCCATATCATTGACAAAGAAGAATACTTTAAACTTTTTAAACTTTAACTAACGTTAAACTTTTAAATATTCAACAACAGAAAACGCACTAACAATAGTAAAAGAAATTGAACCTACCTGACCAAACCCCCGTGGCGTGTTTACAATTATTTTAGAGATTTAATTAGCATAAAGGCATTATTAAGAGCCCTTCTATTACTCTAATTTTTATTAATTGATTTTAACAATTCTTATTATTGTTTTTAACAATATGAGATAAATAGGTGATCCAGATTGAATAATTTTGATGAAGGAGCTCGACTTTCAGTTTACCAAAAGGCTTATTTCTTTAAGAATTTTCCAATTTTCTAAAACAAAATTATTATTATTTACGTGGAAATTGAGTACTTGATAGCTTACCACACAAAAGTAACCTTCTAATCGCATCTTTTCCAATATTCTCCGACGATTCCATTTTATTACTCATGACATCCCTCCCAGTACCTCAAAATTTTGAAATTTAAGAAAAAATTTGTATATGAAATAAAGGCAGAATTAAATTCTTAAGTCAAAATGTAGGGAACACTTCTGTCTTCTATTATCATTAGATATTGCCTATTAAATAATTTATTTATTTATCTAAGCTGTAATTAAATAATAAAATTTATGAAATTCAAAGAAATTTTATATTTTCTGATAATTGGGTAACATTAAATACTACACAATTATTACAAATATCTTACAAAAACGTTTGTAGCAAATATTATAACAAATTAAGCTATTCATTTAATTAGTGCTAGTGTTACAAAAAAATAAATAATAAAAGCTTTATACAAAATTCAATTATTTAAAAACACATTTACAATAACCATTCGCTCAATATTTTAAAAATTATTAATTAGAGTGAGTATTAGACTATTTTAAAAGAGATGCAGTCTTTGTTGTAAGATCATTTTTTAATAGCAATTTTACATAGCTGCCTTTCAACTAAAATACTTTAGAAATTTTTGTTTTCGAATAAGCTAATTAAAATAAATAACTGTACAGTAATTTCTTAGCTTAAGTGTATAAAATGGCAGTTAGAGAAAATAAACTTATAAATGAAATAATAAATTATGAACCACTTTTGTAATATTTACATTTTTTTAAACCTTATAAGTTACGATTTTGGTAATCTGGCAGTCAAATTGAATTAAAACTAACATAATCAAAAATTAAGAGAGCTTAAAATACCAAGTCGTAACACAAAAAATTTTATCCACTCGATATTTTTGTGCTACCAGATTTTTTTGTTAGTTTCTCTTATTGTGGTAGGTACTCTTAAAATAATCAACAATAATTTTACATTATATCAATACTGTTAGGTATAAAACATGCATTTGTAGATGGTCCTAGACAGATTTTTTTGTTCAAAATAATTTATCTACAAGGCAGTGATCTACGTATCTCCAATAAATATTATGGATTCATTTTTTCACAGCTTCCCTGTATTTACTTAAATTACATTTCAATAAATAATCCTCATAGAGGATAAAATTTTTTGCTAAGTCACTTCAAGTGCTAAACCATAATTTGGATCTGGTAAACAAGAGGCGCAGTAACCACCACAACGACCCTTTACAGTTTGATCCTACAAAAATACGAGTTTTAACGTAAACTTTACTAAAATAAAATTATAAACTTACTCGTATATCAATTTTTGAACTTGCTTTGTTACCATTTTCAATCCATCTGACGTTTCTCGATAATTTAAAAGAGGTGTCTGTGAGGTCTATCGAAAATGTTCCTTGAACACAACCCTGCATTTCGCTGTAACAGTCACCTGACGTCCCGTAGTCGATTTTTTTACCTTTTTCTTGTTTCGAAAATGTAAAATCATTAGCTGCAGTAAAAAAAGAACTTTAGTTTTTAAAAGTCTGATGTAGTCTTGTCACAATATTGAGTGATTTTCTTAAGTGCTAGCAATCTCGGAAACCGTAAGAGTTACAAAATTGGTTAATTAAGCAAAAAGTTGCATATTTTGATCAGCTTTAAGAATCCGTTTAGAAAACTGCGAAATTCAAAATGGTTATCGAGATAACGCAGAAAAACTGAGAATTTTGTTTTTCCACTGTAGTTTAAAAATGGTTTATTTGAGAAAAATTTTGCTCGGGAAAATTTTTTAGAGGGTCAAGAAATCTATCAAACGATACTAAACTCGACTTTTTATCACATCGACGCTAGGCGTCGCGACGTTCAAATTTTCCTTTCTTAAAGGAACTTATTGGTTTTTCGCAGAAAATTGTTCAATTAGTTTGTCTAAATTCTAGTACCAAACGAGAACTTTCTAGCTCGTACTTTTCTTAATTTACATCACTTTTCCATGTTATGTTATGTAACGTTATGTTAAAGTGTTACTTTAAGTTATTTTTACGATGAAAAATAACGACTAAAACTAAGTTTTAGAAACTCTTTTATTAAAAGATAAAATTAAATCAAATAATCATTTATTGAATTAATGCAATTTAATTTAATTTTCTAATGACGTTATTTTTCATCGTAAAAAATAACATGAATGAAGTAACATAACGCAACAAAACTTAACAGAAATGTTGTGTAAATTAGGAAAGGTATAAGATAAAAAGTTCTCGTTTGGTATCTTAATTTAGACAAGTCAATTGAACATGTTTCTGCAAAAAACAATAAGTCCAACAGAAAAATGAAAATTTAAACGTCGCGACACCTAGCGTCGATATGATAAAATGTTGAGTTTAGTATCGTTTGATAGCTCTTTTGACCGCCTAAAATACTAAAATACTACTTTTTTTTCTAAAGCCTCTTATTTATACCATCTACAGTTAAACAAGTAAAAAGTTGCTTATTTTAATGAGCTTTAAGAATCCGCTTTATGAATCCGAATCCATCCGTAAGAAAATTGGAATTTAGTTTTCCAAATGTAGTTGGAAAATGGTTTACTTTAGAAAAAAATTCATCGGAAAAATTATCAAGAGGCCAAAAGAGCTCCTAAACGATACTAAACTCGACATATTATCACATCGACGCCAGGCGTCTCGACGTTCAAATGTTCGTTTTCTTATAAGGACCAATTGTTTTTTTGCAAAAAATTACTCAGATAGTTTGTCTAAATTCGTATACCAAAGGATAACTTTCTATGTTGTACTTCTCTTTGACCAAATAAATAATAAAATGAAAAGCTGAACGTCGCGACGCTTAGCGCCGATGCGATAAAATATCGAGTTTGGTATCGTTTGATAGCTCTTTTGACCTTCTAAAAAATTTTACCAAAGTATTTTTTCATCTAGTCAAAAAACTAAATTTCCATTCCTCATCTTGAATTTTGAACTTTTCTAAAGATTCTGAAAGTTCTTCAAAATATGTAGCTTTTTGCAAAATTAACCAATCTCGTAACTCTTAGCGTTTTTGGAGATCCCAATTAAAAAAATCACCCTGTGGAACATAGTGTACTTACGAATAATTTTTAAAGATGTAACATTGAGTCGAACCTTCCAAAACCTTGTGTATCCTGATCTATCTGTACCTAAAAGCTCGCAATCGCAGTTATCTTGTCGATGGTCATAAGAAGGGCAAGAATGTCTTTGCCTCAAACTGAAAAGGTTTAATTAATTTTTTTTTAACTGAATAATAAAACAAAAATCTTACGTTTTGTCGTAAATTTCAGCAAAATTTTGTACATCGGCATTTAAACTAATAAACTCTTCGGGCTCTTCCGTATCCATTTTATAACAATAAATTAAAGCTGGTTTATTTTTAATTAAAATGTAATAATCTTTATTTTGAGATTTAGGTTGCATCGTTTTGATTTCTTTACAACTGTTGTAAATACCTAAAAAAATTTAAGAAAAGTAGTAGCTTTTTAAAGCGCATACTAACCAAAAACTCACACTTTTTTTCGTTACATTTCCTCTTACGTCTCGGTTTCAGAGGTTTAGAACAAAACGATTGTTTCACCTTACTTCCATCGCTTCTCAAACAAAATACTGATCTCCTCTGACGACCTTTTCTACCGCAAGGTTGCGAACACTAAAAAATTAAGACGTTATTTGTAAGTCAGCAAAGTGGGCGGGGGTTCTAAGTGTCCCTTCCATTTCAAATAATAAAATTATTTCCATGTCGAAAAAACAGTGTTTGGTATCATTTGATAGATAATTTTACAAGCTTTCAAAATAGCTAAAAATATACAGGGTGTTGCATTTAAAATAAGCAAGTTACTCTCATTTCTGACTCAATCAGAGAACAAAATATAAAGTGTTTGGTCTCATTTGATAGGTAATTTTACAAGCTTTTAAAATAATTAAAAATGTACAGGGTGTTCCATTTAAAATACGCAAGTTACTCCCATTTCTGGCTAAACAAGAATACAAAATATAAAGTGTTTGGTATCATTTGATAGATAATTTTAAAAGCTTGCAAAATAAATAAAAATATTCAGAGTGTTCCGTTTTTAATAAGCAAATTACTCCCTTTTCTGACTCAGCCAGACAACAAAATATAAAGTGTTTGGTATCGTTTGATAGGTAATTTTACAAGCTTTCAAAATAATTTAAAATATACAGGGTGTTGCATTTAAAATAAGCAAGTTACTCCCATTTCTGACTCAACCAAAATAAACAAGTTACTCCCATTTCTGACTAAACCAGAGAACAAAATATTAGGTTTTTATGATAGGAAATTTTACAAGCTTGCAAGATAATAAAAAATATACAGAGTGTCCCATTTAAATTAAGCAAGTAACTCCCATTTCTGACTCATCCAGAAAACAAAATATAAAGTGTTTGGTATCATTTGATAGGTAAATTTATAAGCTTTTAAAATAATTAAAAATATAGAAGGTGTTCCGTTTAAAATAAGCAAGTTACTCCGATTTCTGACTCAACGATAATAAACAAGTTACTCTCATTTCTGACTAAACCAGAGAACAAAATATTAAGTTTCTAATATCATTTGATAGGTCATTTTACAAGTTTGGAAAATAATCAATAATATACAGAGTGTTCCATTTAAAATAAGCAAGTTACTCCCGTTTCTGACTTAATAAGAAAACAAAATATAAAGTGTTTGGTATCATTTGATAGGTAACTTTACAAGCTTTTAAAATAATTAAAAATATACGGGGTGTTCTATTTAAAATAAGCAAGTTACTCCGATTTTGGACTCAACCAAAATAAACAAGTTACTCCCATTTCTGACTAAACCAGAGAACAAAATATTAAGTTTTTAATATCATTTGAGAGGTAATTTTACAAGCTTGCAAAATAATTAAAAATATACAGAGTGTTCCGTTTATAATAAGCAAGTTACTCCCTTTTCTGACTCAGCCAGATAACAAAATATTAAGTGTTTGGTATTGTTTGATAGGTAATTTTACAAGCTTTCAAAATAATTTAAAATATACAGGGTGTTGCATTTAAAATAAGCAAGTTACTCCCATTTTTGACTTAACTGCAAAACAAATTATTAAGTGTTTGGTATCATTTGATAGGTAATTTTGCAAGCTTGCAAAATATATAAAAATATACACATATATTATTGTGTTTAAACATTACCTTACTCCAACGTCCTGCAAACCAATAATATTCGTCGTTACAATTTTTAAGAACGCAGCGTGTGGTTGCACCTGGTGCATTGTCTATATCACAATAATTATTTGGCGTTATAAAATTGTACGAGGGTTCTAATGTAGGATTTGGATCGACGAAACCATATCGTAAAACTTTATGGCATGTTATATTTCGACTTTTAATACCGGGTCCACAAGATCGAGAGCACTAAAAAAACATTTAAAATTACAAAGCGAATCGAAAATAACTATTTTAAGATTAAAACATACATCAGACCAAGTACCTTCGACCCACATGTAGTTACATTTGTATTTTTCACAACTTTTCTCAGCACGTGGTTTTTTCATATGATTACAATAGCCATCGACAACGGTAGCATTAATTTTTGTAGTTTCGTCACATCGAACGTTTCGTACTTTTCTTCCTCTACCACAGGTTTTCGAACACTGAAATTATATTTTTTTGTAATTTTGTTACACGAAAATTAGTAAACACTTACTCGACCCCATTTGTCAGATTTCCATTGATAAACATATTTATCCTTCTCTTTACCACTATTGTAATATTTCTTAACATTTTCGTTATGAATTTTATTTCTAGAAGACTGTTCGACGCAAAATTTATTATTGCACTTTTTGGACGTCTGTGGTTTTACTTCGAAATGACAATTTTCGTCTTTAACAATAGTTCCTTCTTCCTTCTGACAACTCACTTGTCTATATTGAAGACAATTTGAATCGCAACTACTCCAAGCACCGTAATTCCATTGAGGACACAATTGCTCGTTACATTCGATACTTTGAATCGGTTTTAGGTTTTGATCGCAATTATACTCATTTTCGATTCCATTCTTATTACTACACACAACCATTCTCGATTTTACTCCCGAGTTACATTCTTTAGTACACTGAAAATCATAATTTACTTACACATTCAGTATAGTGAAATAAAGAAAAATAGAGGAAATAGTTAGAGGAAAGCTGGATTTTTCGGGGATAAATTATTATGTCGGATATACTTAAAAACCGCCGAGTCGTCGGCTGGAAAGCGGGGGGCGCTTCGCTCCTTGCGTTGTCCACAATTTAGAATCAAAAATGACGAATTTGACTAAATTTGATTACGCTGTATCTCCATAAGTAACCATCCGATTTAAATGATCTTTATTTCGTTCGATAGATAATTTGATGAGTCATTTTTTTTCTCTTTGTATTTTTTTCGAAAATGTACAGGGAATAAAGTTAGGGGCCAGTTCATCAAAATTGTCTTTGCACTACAAATCTAAATTCGTAATCTTTAATTCAAAATTATAGACAACGCAAGAGGAGGAGCGAGGGGGACTCAGCAGTTTCTAAGTATATATGACCTAAAAATTTATTCGAATATCGTGTGCTTTTTTTTGGGCGTGGCTAAGCTGCATCTTTTCTCTGAAAAGGGACTAGTTGAAAACGACTTACATTGCTCCACGCTCCTGTAAGCCATTTGTAACTGTTCCTGTTATAATGCACCTTCGATATTAAAGTAATCGAATTGTCTTCAAAATCGTTATTGTACGCGTTGTAATCCCTCTTGTACGGCGACGAGACCTACGAGGTAACGCTTAACAAAAATTTACATTTTCAAATTACCGCTTACTTCACACTTATTTAAAAAGCACGACTTGGTGTTGTTTGGTTTGAGAATGTTCGAACAGTAATCGTCTTCCACGACAGTCGAATCGAACGTGTGACAAAAGACGTCTCGCTCTTGTAAACCT
This sequence comes from Malthinus seriepunctatus, assembly GCA_963924605.1. NCBI lineage: Eukaryota > Metazoa > Arthropoda > Insecta > Coleoptera > Cantharidae > Malthinus > Malthinus seriepunctatus. Next base: position 38,530,843 of record OZ004603.1, read on the forward strand.
TCTCCACAAGTTACATTACATTCGCTCCATTTGCTTGTGTACCAAAAGACGCAAGGGCGTTCGTTACATTCTTCGTTTATAACAGGTAATTGGGAACGATCACATGCGTTGGCATTGTAAACTTGACCATCGACGTTGCAATAATAAGGCCTACTTCGGTATCCTTTTCCACAAGTAACCGAACACTAAAAATTAGCTCGTTTTAGTAATGTAAAAAAAATGGTCAAAAACTTACTGGTGACCAATCGTCGATTGACCAAACAGGGCACTTTTGTACGTTGCAAATTTGTTCTACAACCTTTTCGTTATTACTACACATCGAGTCGCTTATGTGACGAGTACTCGTATCGACACATTTTGCGTTTCTTCTCTGACTACCTCCTCCACAAGTTTTTGAACACTAGAAATTATTTTTTTAATAAAATAATAATTATTGGACGTAATAAAAACCTTAGTCCATTCGTCATAGTCCCATCTTGTTGACTCACACGACCCGTGGCAAATTTCAAATTCGGGAAGTTTGGGTAATAGTGAGCAGTGTCGATCGTTCATTTTGGTGAAGTAATTGTGAACTGTCGATTGTTCTTCATTTATTATTATTCGAGCACAGTGATAGAAAACTGAACGGGTTCTAAAAAGAAATGGTTTGTTAAAAATTAAATTTTTACATTGCTAGATAGAAAAACTCGGATGTGGCCATATAGTCTAGTCAACGAACGCCCAAGAAAGGGGCGTAGAAGACATGGAAGAGAGTGGAATATGTTTGTAGTAGTTAGGAGTTAAAATACTAAAAGTCCCAAGTCCTAGATCTATGACTAAGGGGGAGGAGATGGAGTTTGATGAAAAACGTGAGGCAAAATTTTTGATTTAACATTAACGATTTTTGCAGGCTGATATCTCAAAAACTATAAGAAATACAGAAAAAATGTACAGAAAATCTTGTAGGAAATTTGATAAGCTTTCATTTTTCTAAACATAATTTTTTTCCTAGGGCCAACCGTTTTTGAGATATTCGCAAAAGTTTGACGAAAAAAGTGAGGCAAAATTTTTGATTTAACATTAACGATTTTTGCAGGCTGATATCTCAAAAACTATAAGAAATACAGAAAAAATGTACAGAAAATCTTGTAGGAAATTTGAAAAGCTTTCATTTTTCTAAGAATATTTTTTTCCCTAGGGCCTACCGTTTTTGAGATATGAGCAAAAACCCCAAAAACGGAACCTTCCGGAAGACGGAGGCAAACCTTCCAAAGAAACATTGCCTAACACGTCTTCACATGCTCTGTGAGTAAAACAAATTAAAAAGATATTGGTAAATAAAAACAAAAAAGCTACTTGTGATAATATTCTGTCATTATGAAACTTACCCTTCTCCACAGTGAGCCGAGCATTGTCCACGTAAAGACACTTGCCATTCAAATCGACAGTGACTATTACATTCTCGTTCTTGTATCAAACTGTGCATGTCAGATTCGACACAATAATTATCAGGTGCATGACTAGAAGTAACAGTTTCGATACAAATTGGCCTTATGTACTGTTTTCCACTACACAATGAGTTACATTCGGACCACCGTTGCTCGTACACCTTCCATTCGTATCTTTAAGAAAAAAATGAATTAAATTGAAAATTTAAATTTTTATGTTCTTACCGTGACTGAGATTCTCTTTTTATAGTGTACCGATAAGTTATATCCGGTGGTAATAATTTACCTACTGAAAGTACTTCCAAAATTAAATCTTTGTTTAATTTTCTATTTTTAGGTGTTTTAATGTGTTCGACTATTTCTTCTGAACCGCTGTACGTTATGGTCATACCACCGAAGACGACATCTTTTAAAAATGCCGAAACCATATAATTACCGTTTAAAATATACGCTGCAGATTCGGGATCGACAAGTGCTAAAATTTAATTTTTGTTAAAAATTGAAACGTTTAAGTAAGGCCTCTTTCACACGACGCCACCGAGGTGGCAAGGTGAAACTACATCAACACACAAATAATGTGAAACTTGTCGCTTAGATCTAGTAAGTGCACAAGAATTTTGTGTCCATCCGGATTAGCCGGAATTGTTCTTAAAATCGACGTATCGAAGAGCCCTGCTGCGCAATTAAGTTTAACAGGGGTATCCGGGCTCTTAAACTGTCGCGGAATAAGGTAAAATGTTAAAGAGTGAGTTAGGACTCGTGATGTGTTTGATGGCAAGATTTATACCATCATGGTTGCACTACCAAAATTTTAGGTGTGAAAGAAAAGTTGAAGACTCTCACAGACCAATGTGAACGCGCGGTAGCGGCCACGGCCGTGATCAAACGATCTAGCTTTAGCTATTGAACGCTAGATCGTTCTGGTCTGAACACGCAAACACAAGAGTGTAGTATTAACTTATCGCGGCTGCAGCCGCTATAGCTACCACGACCTAGGCCGCGTACACGCGGCTAGCGGCGGTAGCGGCCAAGGCCGCGATCAAGTGATCTAGCTCTAGCTAGTCTGAATACAAAAACACAAGACTGTAGTATTAACTTATCGCGGCCTTGGCCGCTATAGCTACCACGACTTAGGCCGCGTACACGCGGCTAACCGCGGTAGCGGCAAGGCCGCGATTAAACGATCTAGCTCTAGCAATTGGACGCCAGATCGTTCTCGCCTGAACACGCAAATATAAGACTGTAGTATTAACTTATCGCGGCCTTGGTCGCTATAGCTACCACGACTTAGGCCGCGTACACGCGGCTAACCGCGGTAGCGGCAAGGCCGCGATTAAACGATCTAGCTCTAACAATAGGACGCCAGATCGTTCTCGCTTGAACATGCAAATATAAGACTGTAGTATTAACTTATCGCGGCTGCAACCGCTATAGCTACCACGACCTAGGCCGCGTACACGCGGCTAACGGCGGTAGCGGCCAAGGCCGCGATCAAGTCATCTAGCTCGAGCTAGTGAACGCCAAATCGTTCTTGTCTGAATACAAAAACACGAGACTGTAGTATTAACTTATCGCGACCTTGGCCGCTATAGCTACCACGACTTAGGCCGCGTACACGCGGCTAACCGCGGTAGCGGCCAAGGCCGCGATCAAACGATCTAGCTTTAGCAATTGAACGCCAGATCGTTCTCGTCTGAATACGCAAATATAAGACTGTAGTATTAACTTATCGCGGCCATTGCGACCTAGGCCGGGGCCAATAGCGGTAGCTTTCGGCCGCTATCGCAATCACGACCTAGGTGACGGTGGTCTGTGAGGGTCTTGAGTGTTGAAGTATTAACTTATCGGGGCTGCGGTCGCTATAGCGATCACGATCTCTGCTATGGCCACGCGGCCAAGCGCGGTAGGGAGCAGTCCCAGCTGCGATCAAAGCTATAGCTACCACTACGTAAGCCGCGATCATGCGGCCAACCGAGGTAGCGCCCAAGGCCACTATCAACCGATCTAGCTCTAGCAATTGAACGCCAGATCGTTCTTGTCTGAACACGCAAATATAACTCTTTAGTTAATAACTTATAGCGGCCGCTATAGCGATCACGACCTGGGCCGTGAGCTACCGCCAAGCGCGGTAGCTATCGGCCGTTATAGCGATCACGACCTATGTCGCATTGGTCTGTGAGGTCGTTAAGTGTTGACTGTTGGTTTACCTAAATAGTTTTCGTCTGTGCTGGTATTTTGATATCCTCGCTGCTGAATGTACACATTTGAGCTACCTTTGGGAATTCTAACAACGTGGGTGTAACCATAAGAGTTGCTCACGTTGTAAGCTCCTGATATTTCGGTACATTTGCTATTATCTCCACCACAAACGCCACATTCGTCTAAAACGTAAATCAAAACTAGTGCTAAAATTAACAAATTTAAAACTCACCTAAAGTTTCTTTCGATTCTAATTTATTATCGCATCCTCCAGGTCTACAGACGCCATGTACACAAATATCGAAACTATTGATAGCGCATTTAGTTCCATCGATAACTTTTTCTTTTAACATATAGTAGCTATTTGAATGTTTGACTCGACAAAATAATTTACAAAAGTCATCAGGATGCGCTGAAATAATACATAAATACTACTAAAACTATTAAAAAAGTCTCTTCGAGTCATTAACTTACTCAATCCATATTTAGGCACCCATTCGACGTTGCTCGTCAATCCGTGGATTCCTTTAGTAATGCCATTATATTCAGCACACTGAACCTCCCTTAAATTAATAACAAAGAAAGAAAAAGTTTATTTAACAACTAAATTATTTATTTTTGACGTTTGAAGAAAAAATAAAATGTTTTATTCCGAATAAAAGTGTCACTTTGACCCGAAGGTGAGTAGGACAACAACTAACAAGTAATGAAACAATTATTTTATTTTACTAACCTAAAGTTTGGTGCGTGAGAATCGCAAGATTGTGGATTACATGAGGCGTAACGAATACTTCTTCCGATGCAATAAGCGCCACCGTTTGCAGGCGGTGGTGTATCGCAAGCTCTACGCGATATCTTAATTCCGCCACCACAAGTTCTCGAACATTCTTCCCATCTTAAATAAATTTAAAAAATATAATTTAAAGTGTTTGGTAAGTTTTCCGGAAAACTCACTCTTGCCATGTTCCCCATCCTCCTTGAATTGGTTGTAAGAGATTGCGATCCAAAACGATACATTCTCCATGATGGCACCAGCTAAATTAGAAATCAATATTAAATGTTTGGGTCAGTTTCGCCTAAAACCAAAGTCAAAATAATATGGACTTACCTTAATTTACCACATTGTGTTCCTTCGGCCCAAGGCATATGTTGCGATTTACATCCCTCCAAATTATCGGTGGTGCACCACAAACTGGCACACGGAATCTAAAAAATTCTAATAAAGTCCTCCTTTATAAAAAGCAACCCAACTTACCATTTCAGGATACGGACAAAGTTTATAATCTTCTCCAAATTCCAGCTCGCATTGTTTGTCAACTTCAAAACTTTCACCGGGCAAAATTTTTTCAAAACTCGAAGTAATGTAATCATTATCTGGCGCATCTAATAGACAAGATGCTTTATTGGATCTAAAATATATTTTTTCAAATTTTGTATGTTATTCGCTTGTAAAAAAAACTCACTCTAAGAATTCGGTTAAGAAATGTTTAGAGCAAGTCGACCAAAGCCATGGTTTCGTATCGTTTTGTAAAACTTTGCTCATGACGTTATTGGCTTTAACACCGCCGTTAAAACTAAGACACCTCTTATCATCATCGTGTGGCATGCTGTTGAAAAAAATAGTTATTCAAAATCGAAATGTGTCCAAAAACTGTACCTTAGAGCGTGTCCCAATTCGTGTGAAATTGTATAAGAAGTCGACAATCCTTTATCTTTAACGATGGCACAGCTACTCATTGGATTGCACATCGAACCAACTTCAGCTACCCCTAACGTATTGCACTGATGAGCAGTGGAATTTTTACAAATATTTTCCCTAAAAATTACCAACATTTTAGACTTGATTTCTTGAATTCGTCCATCAACTTACCTCGTTAAAAGTAACGCTATGTCGTGTTCGCTATTTTTATTAAATTGCGTTTGGTAATCACAGAATTTTCTCAACATTTCTAAAACAAATTTAATTAAAGTAAGTTTAATGGAAACCCTAGAGAGTTCTATTGTAGGACCCATGAGGTTCAGAAAGGGTTTATTTATACTGCAGCCCTATGACGTGCGTAATATCAAGCTTCAAAGCCCAGGGAAGTTTTATCTACACTGTATCCATAGGCTCCCATCCCAGATATCTAGACTGTATCTATAAGGTACCCATCCCAAACATATTAATTTAAATTTTCTGTAACTCTAAGACGCCCCTGCATCTGTAAGGTACTCAACCCAGACACCTGTACTTTGATTTTCTGTAACTCTAAGATGCCCTTACTGGGCATCCAAAGCCTGAAAAATTTTATCTAGACTGTATCTATAAGGTACCCATTCCAAACATATTAATTTAAATTTTCTGTAACTATAAGGCGCCCCTGCATCTGTATGGTACTCAACCCAGACACCTGAACTTTGATTTTCTGTAACTCAAAGACGCCCCTACTGGACGTTCAAAGCCTGTAGAATTTTTATCTAGACTTCATCTATAAGGTACTCATCTCAGACACCTGAACATTGATTTTCTGTAACTCTAAAACGCCCCTACTGGACGTTAAAAGCCTGTACAATTTTTATCTATTCTGCATCTATAAGGTACACATCCCAGACACCTGAACTTTGATTTTCTGTAATCCTAAGAAGTCCCTACTGGACGTTCAAAGCCTGTAGAATTTTTATATAGACTGCATCTATAAGGTACACATCCCAGACACCTGAACTTTGATTTTCTGTAACTCTAAGAAGCCCCTACTGGACGTTCAAAGCTGGTAGAATTTTTATCTAGACTGTATTTATAAGGTAACCATTGCAGACTTATTAATTTAAATTTTCTGTAACTCTAAGATGCCCTTACTGGGCATCCAAAGCCTGAAAATTTTTATCTAGACTGTATCTATAAGGTACCCATCCCAAACATATTAATTTAAATTTTCTGTAACTATAAGACGCCCCTGCATCTGTAAGGTACTCAACCCAGAAACATTGATTTTCTGTATCTCTAAGACGCTCCTACTGGACGTTCAAAGCCTGTAGAATTTTTATCTGAACTGCATCTATAAGGTAGCATCATAAGGTACTAAGTTCAGGTGTCATCCCAGACACCTGAACTTTAACCTTCTGTAACTCTTAAGACGCCCCTACTGGACGTTCAAAGCTAGTCAAATCGTGATCTAGACTGTATCTATAAGGCACTTTTCCCAGACACCTGAACTTTAACCTTCTGTAAGTCTAAGACGCCTCTACTGGACGTTCAAAACCTGTAGAATTTTTATCTAGACTGTATCTATAAGGCACTTTTCCCAGACACCAGAACTTTAACTTTCTGTAACTCTAAGACGCCCCTACTGGACGTTCAAAGCTGGTAGAATCTTTATATAGACTGTATCTATAAGTATAAGTACTTATTCCAAACACCTGAACTTTAACTTTCTGTTACTCTATGATGCCCCTACTGGACTGGACGTTCAAAGCCTGTAGAGTTTTTATCTAGACTGCATCTATAAGGTACTCAACCCAGACTCCTGAACTTTGATTTTCTGTAACTCTAAGACGCCCCTACTGGACGTTCAAAGCCTGTAGAATTTTTATCTAGACTGTATCTATAAGGCACTTTTCCCAGACACCTGAACTTTAACTTTCTGTAACTCTTAAGACGCCCCTACTGGACGTTCAAAGCCTGTAAAATTTTTATCTAGACTGTATCTATAAGGCACTTTTCCCAGACACCTGAACTTTAACTTTCTGCAACTCAAAGACGCCCCTACTGGACGTTCAAAGCTGGTAGAATTTTTATCTAGACTGCATCTATAAGGTACTTATTCCAAACACCTGAACTTTAACTTTCTGTTACTCTATGATGCCCCTACTGGACGTTCAAAGCCTGTAGAATTTTTATCTAGACTGCATCTATAAGGTACTCAACCCAGATACCTGAACTTTGATTTTCTGTATCTCTAAGACGCTCCAACTGGACGTTCAAAGCCTGTAGAATTTTTATCTAGACTGCATCTATAAGGTACCATCATAAGGTACCAAGTTCAGGTGTCATCCCAGACACCTGAACTTTAACCTTCTGTAACTCTTAAGACACCCCTACTGGACGTTCAAAGCTGGTCAAATTGTGATCTAGACTGTATCTATAAGGCACTTTTCCCAGACACCAGAACTTTAACTTTCTGTAACTCTAAGACGCCCCTACTGGACGTTCAAAGCTGGTAGAATCTTTATATAGACTGTATCTATAAGGTACTTATTCCAAACACCTGAACTTTAACCTTCTGTAAGTCTAAGACGCCCCTACTGGACATTTAAAGCCCTTAGAATTTTTATCTAGACTGCATCTATAAGGTACTCAACCCAGACTCCTGAACTTTGATTTTCTGTAACTCTAAGACGCCCCTACTGGACGTTCAAAGCCTGTAAAATTTTTATCTAGACTGTATCTATAAGGCACTTTTCCCAGACACCTGAACTTTAACTTTCTGTAACTCAACGACGCCCCTACTGGACGTTCAAAGCTGGTAGAATTTTTATCTAGACTGCATCTATAAGGTACTCATCCCAGACACTTGAACTTTGATTTTCTGTAACTCTAAGATGGCCATACTGGGGGTCCAAATCGTGCGGTGTTTTACCTTTGCTTTCCTCATAAGGCCCCTTACCAGACAGCACTAAACAAAAAACAATTACCTTCTGATGTAGTACTTGTAAATTCAACTTCGTTCAAGACCATAATCTTCACGACAGCCAATGAAATTGGATTTCCAATGGTAACATGCTTATAAAGTAAGGCTACCTGTTAACAAAAAAAAATTATTTAATAATGCCCTAATTCATCTCGTGTATCGTCTATTAGAACTAAATTTACATTCAATAAAAACATATGCTAGCTGATCCTCATTTATGGATAAATTTAACAAGCGGTACCAAAGTAGGATGAGGATGTTCTACTTAGTGACACTTAGCGATAAAATATTATCCTTTTTTAGAAAATAATTTATGTTTAAAACGAGATTAGAATTTATTTCGCATTTTTAATACTTACGTGAGACATGAGAGTTAAAATGTAATGGATTAAATCTTCTTGAGTGTTGTGGTACTGTGCCATCGTTTTATCCGCTACAATCATCGTTTCGATGTGGTACTCTTGATTTCCTGTTCTTCTCCTCAAGGGCGAAAATTCAAAGGTACCATCGGCCTCTCTTGTAGATCGACGCTTTTCGTACGAAACATCTCTATAATCGTCTATTTGTTTAGACAAGTCCAAATAATCTTCTCTAATGTCTCTTTTTGTTATCAAGTGTTCGAGATCGTTTTTTATTGTCGATTCTAATGTTTCGTCGTCCATTATTATTAAATTTTCTGCAAAGAAAAAAATTTGTTGAAGTTTGGGAAATGATGTGCTTTAATAAACCGTTTAAAAAATTTTTAAAATCCAAATGGTTACCGAGATAACGCAAAATAATTGAAAACTGTCAATTTAGTTTTTCGACTTTAGTTAGAAAATGGTTTACTTTAGGAAAAAAAGTGTAGGGAAATTTTTTAAGATGTCAAAAGAGCTATCAAACGATACCAAACTCGATATTTTATCACATCGACGCTAAGCGTCGCGATGTTCAACGTTTTAATTTATTATTTATCGTGTCAAAGAAATGTACAACACAGAAAGTTGTCTTTTGGTATCCGAATTTAGACAAACCATATGAGAAATTTTCTGCAAAAAAACAATTGACCTTCATAAGAAAATGAAAAGTTGAACGTTACGACGCCCAGCGTCGATGTGATAAAATGTCGAGTTTGGTATCGTTTGATAGCTATTTTGGCCTCCTACAACATTTTCAGAAAAATTTTTTTCTAAAGTAGACCGTTTTCCACCTACTATCGGAAAAATAAATTGACAATTTTCAGTTTTTTTTATCTCGTGAACCATTTTTAATTTTTAAATTTTCTAAACGGGTCTTAAAGCTCATCAAACTATGCAACTTTTTGCATGTTTAACTGTAGATGGTAAATAAAGAGGCACATTGCTTTCATCCACTGTAGCTGACTGCTACATGATTACATTTTGTATGGTAAATATACGATGCAATCGAACTACGAATGCATTTATTTAAAGACAAAAAATATTTAGTAATCGATTAATTTTGAAACCATTAAACCTCGATATAATTAGCAAACATAAATCTTACAGACGTCCCCACAATTATTAATATAAAAAATTACAATTACCACGAGTATGATAAATTAAAGGTTTATTAACACACAAGTATCATAAAATAAGACAATGTGCTATAAAGATGAAAAATTGCAGATAATAAGACAATTTGCGATATATTCAAGAAGCAGTTGTGTGTGCTTATTGGGTTGTTAATGATTTATAAAATGTGTTGACCTTAAACCTCGGGCAATTGTGAAAAAAAGGAGATTTTTAATTTAATTTATAAAGTAGCCAATAAATTAATAAAATTATAATTTATAAAAATTGTCCTTAATTGTGAGGAAGCTACTGAATCGTTTCTCAAGGAAAGTCGACGATTAAAAATTGATAAAAAATACGTTAAAATTAATTAAAGAGATAATAATAATTATTAATTACTTTATTCTTCAAGAGAATACCGTCGATATACATTGAAAAAAAACACAAGAAAGCTGTAGACACGTACTAAGAAAGTGAAAACTTGCATTTATAAGGAAAAGGTGAGAGCATTTTTGAAAGAGTGGGCAAGTCCCGTTTTTGGAGTTTTTGCTTATATCTCAAAAATGGTGAGTGCTAGGGAAAAAAATAATCTTAGCAAAATGATAGCTTATCAAATTTTCTACAAGATTGTTTCTATTCATTTTTTCTCTATTCCTTATAGTTTTAGAGATATTCGCCCTATTATACGTATAAAGCAACGCCTTTGTTATTTTGGTCCGTGCGTTGCTAAGTGCGCTGCTAGGGGCATTACTAGGTGCGGTGCGCCGACATGGCCACACACTTACTCTAGAATCGAACAAAAGAAGATGTAAGACTTGATAAAGCTCTGTGAGGCAATAAATAACTAAGAAAACAACAGCACACAAGACTAATTTTTTCCCATCCAAGATAAAGTCTAAATCTATTTTGCTCTAGGAAGACTTTTTTTAAAGGCTATAAATCGTTTAGATAAAAAAAAATTTTGACTTAACGTAATTTTATTTAAAAAATACATGTTGAATGACCCCTTGGGCCTTAATTTGTCTGGAAACTACTACTAACGAGCTTCTACTTTTCATACAATAATTTATTTCGTGACGACAAAATACACAAAAGCGGTTCAAGTTTATTCGCGTTATTTATTAATTTCGAAAAGCTTTTTTATACAAGTTGCTCATCCACAAAATTAAAATAATTTAAATTTCCCATTGATGCCAGAATTTTCTAAAAGTTATTGGTTTATACAGTGTGTCCAATATAACGTCAAGAGTACAGTGGTCCTAACTTATAGAAAATTTATTTTTTTGAAAACCCTATGAGTAGTTTCTCTTACACCCCTTTTAACTTTTTCCTAATTGAAAGCTAAGAATTTCTTAAAAAAATTTAACCTGATCGGAAAGCCCTTAAGACGTGCCTCAACGCCCTTGACTGGGGATATGTTTATTAAAATTTTCAAAAATACAAGATTAATAAAATGTTTTAACAAACTTGAAAGGTGTAGTCTCTTCTTAAACCTAACGTACCCGTAAATTTCTGTTTTTCTCCATTTTGATTTTTAGAGGGGTGGGGGCTTTTGAAAGAGCCCCCAAAATATTTATCGTCTATATTTTAAAAACCTCTTGATCGATTTTAATAAGATTTGCTATGTGTCCTAATCAAGTGCATTAACTCAAGTTACAAATCCAAATTATGTAAAAGTCGCTAGAGGGCGCTAGTTACGGTTAAAGGGTCTAGTAAGTTTTTCGGCATATTTTCAAAAATATAGGGTTGATAAAATGTTTGAACAAACTTTAGGGGTACGGCCTCTTCTTAAAACTAACGTACCCGTAAATTTTTGTTTTTCTCCATTTTGATTTAAAAAGGGGTGGGGGCTTCTGAAAGGGACCTCAAAAACATATTTTGTGTATATTTTAGAAACCTCTTGATCGATTTTAATAAGATTTGCTATGCGTCCTAACCAAAAGCATTAACTCAAGTTTAAAATCCAAATTTTATAAAAGTCACTAGAGGGCGCTAGTTACCCTAGTTAAAGGTTTTCGTGTTTCGGCATATTCTCAAAAATACAGGGTTAATAAAATGTTTGAACAAACTTCAGGGGTATAGTCTCTTCTTAAAACTAACGTACCCGTAAATTTTTGTTTTTCTCCATTTTGATTTATAAAGGCGTGGGGGCTTCTGAAAGAAACCCCCTAAACATATTTTGTGTATATTTTAGAAACCTCTTGATCGATTTTAATAAGATTTGCTGAGCGTCCTAACCAAAAGCATTGACTCAAGTTTAAAATGCAAATTTTGTAAAAGTCACTAGAGGGCGCTAGGTACCCTAGTTAATGGTTTTCGTGTTTCGGCATATTCTCAAAAATACAGGGTTAATAAAATGTTTGAACAAACTTTAGAGGTATGGTCTTCTTAAAACTAACGTACCCGTAAATTTTTGTTTTTCTCCATTTTTATTTAAAAAGGGGTGGGGCTTCTGAAAGGGACCTCAAAAACATATTTTGTGTATATTTTAGAAACCTCTTGATCGATTTTAATAAGATTTGCTATGCGTCCTAACCAAAAGCATTAACTCAAGTTTAAAATCCAAATTTTGTAAAAGTCACTAGAGGGCGCTAGGTACCCTAGTTAATGGTCTTCGTGTTTCGGCATATTCTCAAAAATACAGGGTTAATAAAATGTTTGAACAAACTTCAGAGGTATGGTCTCTTCTTAAAACTAACGTACCCGTAAATTTTTGTTTTTCTCCATTTTGATTTAAAAAGGGGTGGGGGCTTCTGAAAGGGACCTCAAAAACATATTTTGTGTATATTTTAGAAACCTCTTGATCGATTTTAATAAGATTTGCTATGCGTCCTAACCAAAAGCATTAACTCAAGTTTAAAATCCAAATTTTGTAAAAGTCACTAGAGGGCGCTAGGTACCCTAGTTAATGGTCTTCGTGTTTCGGCATATTCTCAAAAATACAGGGTTAATAAAATGTTTGAACAAACTTCAGAGGTATGGTCTCTTCTTAAAACTAACGTACCCGTAAATTTTTGTTTTTCTCCATTTTGATTTATAAAGGGGTGGAAGCTTCTGAAAGAGACTCCCAAAACATATTTTGTGTATATTTTAGAAACCTCTTGATCGATTTTAATAAGATTTGCTATGCGTCCTAACCAAAAGCATTAACTCAAGTTTAAAATCCAAATTTTGTAAAAGTCGCTAGAGGGCGCTAGTTATGGGAAAACGGTTTTCGTTTTTCGGCATATTTTCAAAAATACAGGGTTAATGAAATGTTTGAACAGATTTTAGGGGTATATTCTCTTCTTAAAACTAACCCGTAAATTTTTGTTTTTCTCCATTTGATTTTTTAAAGAGGTAGGGGCTTCTGAAAGAGCCCCCCCCCAAATATATTTTGTCTATATTTCAGAAAACTCTTGACCGATTTTGATGAGATTTGGTATACGTCCTAATCAAGTGCATTAGCTCAAGTTTCAAATCCAAATTTTGTAAAGGTGCTAGAGGACGCTAGTTACGAGCCATTGGACTTCGTTTTTCGGCAATAACTTTTTGATTTAAAACGTTTTTGACTTTTTTATTGCACAATTAAGCGTAGAATTTAATTCTTTTAAAACAATATTGTTTTCTTCTCTTAAGATGCGCCATTTTCGAGAAAACTATAATTTAATAACGGGGAGCTAGGGCCAGACCGTCCTGTCCCGTTTACTTGTCAGTTACTAATGAACTATAACAGCCATCGTGATGCGACTTGGGCAAACTATTGTAAATAGATCATTCTTAGGTGTCACAAAGGCACATTCCAATATTTAAGCCTGTTTTTGAAATATTAGCAAAATAAGCTCGTATTGACCCCGAGGGCCAAGGCGCTTTAATGGAGGGTTAAAGTAAAACGTTAAGGCAACCCGAGTCAAAATATTATATTAAGATGAACAAATAATTAAATTTTGTGCTGATGGGACCATATCATAGGACCATGCTTACCAAAATCCCCACACCATGCACTTTACACCGAACACACTGTATAAAACAGTTCGTGAATAGCTTAAGGTTACAACAATATGATTTATATAATTTTTACAATCAACGCAGCAGGTTTATTAAACATCAAATCACTTAATATGTATTTATGCATTCTTTATTTCTATAAGAGGCAAGTCTTGTTTGTTCGTTTATTTGTGGTGCTTGGTGCCCAGCAGTCTAGAAGCATTTGTAATACACTTGATCCTACTTTTTTCCTCTTTTTTTTTATAAAAGAACGCGCCGACCATTCAACTTGAATCGAACACAAGAACTTGTTTTTTTAATCGAAAAATTATTAATAAAACCTAATTATTTTGTAAGTGCTCCACAAAAAAAATTGACACCCGAAAAAAAAACTTTTTTGCTCCTCAAGTCTAGACGTTGTTTAGGTCAATAGACTTTTTTTTTTCTAAATAAATCATAACTTTTGCCAACTCACCTTTCGTTTCGCATAAATCTGAATCGAAATCTTGTACTTCATTATCGTCTATGTGTGTACCGTGTCTTGTCATTTTAATGCGATGTAAGATGCTTGTAATTGAATTTGTTGAAAATTTTTCAACTGGCTCGATGTGATAAATTCCTTCAGATGTACGTATGTAACCAGTCTGAAATAAATTAAAATTCATTAATCATAAAAAAATTTCAACCACTCAATTTAAAGTGTAAAATATTTTTGTCAACACAGCAATTTCCTATTAATCCAATGTCATACCTGACGCAGTATTAATACGATATTTAATTTCCCTCTTTCAACTCAAATTTTTATTTTAAGAAAAAATACTTCGGAGGGTCTAATAAAGTCCTTAGAAATTTCATTTCGTTGGTAACCCAGCCATGACTCATGAGGGAACACAGATCAATTTACAATAGCTGAACTGATCCTTCTCATCATCATAACGAATCTGCTAGCGTGTTGTGGTGTGTAACACACAAGAAATACAGAAAAAAATCCTAGACAACTTGGTGTACAGAAATACATCATTCTGTGCACAAAGAGGTTGATGTCCCATACTGAAACACGTCTGTATGCTGCGGACTCAAACACTCAAAGATAAACGGACAGAAAATGTCACTTAGAAGACCTTTGCAGAAATTTAAAAAATAATCATTTGTGACCTAAACAAAGTGAATACAGAAGCGGATTATCTCTGCTTGGAATACAGAAGTAAAATTCCCAGACTGAAACAATAATGTCTGAGTTTTGTCCCATATACAGGGTGGCCCAACGAAAACGAAACAGTGACATTTCCCATATTTAATTTTTTCAAAAATCGCTCGGACCCGTCGATTTTATTTTCGAATGTGGCACTTTTATTTGCTAATTTTAAAACCGCCACTTCAACCCTTCAGCGGTTCCAATCAACCCCTAAAATTTTAATAGCGAAAGGGGATCGAGCGACATATCCTTTTAAAGCCCTTTAAATTCCCTATTCAACGACATATCAATTTTTAAATTTGGGCCAGTAATTTCGAAGATATTGCGTTTCTAAAGCAATAGAAAGTTATTTACTAATTAATTAATTTCTTCAAAATTATTTGCCTATATTTAAAAATTTACACATCGTTGAAAAGAGACTTTAAAGGGCTTTAAAATGATATGTCACTCGACCCCCTTTCTATATTAAAATTTTTGGGGTTGATTGCACCACCGCTAAGGGGTTGAAGTGGCGGTGTTCAAAGTAGCAAATAAAAGTGTTTTCTTCGAAAATAAAATCGACGGGTCCGAGTGATTTTTGAAAAATGAAGTTAAATATGAGAAAACGCCTTTGTTTCATTTTTGTTGGGCCACCCTGTATAACCTCTTCGGGATTTTTAGACAAAATAGAGTTATAACCTATCAATTAGAGTTCATCACTCACAATTTTTTTCCATAATGTCCTTAAGTAACGTATTGTTACGAGTGGCAGACAGGCAGGCAGACAGACAGGCAGAAAGTAAGTCTTTGTTAATCCCAATAAATTAGCAAATCGAGTCATTCAGCTGCCAAAGCAATTTCTTGAAGTTCTAATCCCAATTATTTGACATGCAGATCCGACATCAGAGAGAGTTCACTGTACTCCATTTTACCTTTGTTAAATGGACTAGCAAAAATGAGTCAAGGACGCAAAAGTTTAAAAAAAAATTCCTTTCAATTTCGAAAAATTAAACATCTGTCTGAATCTTCTTTATTTTTTTTAATTTAATTAAATTGATTTAAGTTTACATTTTCTTATAAATGGAAAATCTATTTTTAAATAAGAAAATTCGAATTTTGTTGTTTAAAATTTTTGCAACTTTAATCCTTTTGATATACTTTTTTTTTTAAATTATTTATTTTAGTTCGTATGTCTCTCAATAGTTTTGACATCATCTTTCTCAAAATAATTCGGAAATCATTCTGTTACTAAGTTTATTTGATGGTATAATTTCAAGGTTGCATAATTTTACGTTTTATGTAATGAAATGTTAATAATCAAAAGAAGATGAAAAAAATCGCTTATTAAAGATTTCGATTTGTCATTAAAGCCGCTTATTAATTTTTAATATTTATCGTGAAAAGGTAAAAAATACATTAGTTATGGAATTAACTTGACACACTTAAGTGGAAGTGAAAAATTGAGCAAATAAATTATTAATAATAATCTTAATATAAGTACGTGTAACATTGAATTTTTTAAGGTTTTCAATTCCTGCTTTCTCATTTTTTAGAAGCTTGCTCATAGTTCGCACCAAGAGGAAGGGAAAATATTTAATTATACTCTACAAGAAAATCAACAAATTCAATTTTCCAATTTTCAACAACTAATAAGTAATGTACAAAATGGATGTTTATTAACCTCATAGAAGAATTTTTATTATCCTCCACAATCCTAGTCACAAAATAAATAAACAGAGAGCCGATGGATAATCGAGAGAGAGCCGAGAAATATCCTACAGAGTGCTGACAGAGAGCCGATAGATAGCAGAGTGTCGACAGAGAGCCGATAGATAGCAGACAGAGAGCCAACAGATACCCTCCAGAGTGCCGACAGAGAGCCGATAGATAGCTGACAGAGAGCCGACAGATAGCCTCCATAGTGCCGATAGAGAGCCGATTGATAGCAGACAGAGTGTCAACAGAGAGTCGATAGAGTGCCGATAGAGAGCCGATAGATAGCCGACAGATTGTAACGCCGAAAACCTGATGTTACATTAATTCTCCCTTCAGCATCTTTTAATGGAAATTAATAAAATAACTTTAATGCCTAAATGGCACTAATACAAAAATAAATAAATAAAAAACAACATATTACTGGATAACTACTAACAAAATACAAATCTCTGTGAATATGACTCGACCACTGTTCTTCCAGACCGCTAGTGTCCTCGTCTTCGAGATCCAACCGGACCTCGATGAGAGATCACTAGACCTGAACAAACACAAACAGGACAGAAATAGTCCCAGACCACTAGCGCTCTCTTTAAGATCCAACCTGGTCCTCTAAGAAAGATCGCTAGGATCGCCCTTTCCCACCAAACCATAAGAAAGAGATCACTAGACCTAATGAAAAGAGAATGTTCACTCACCAGATCACTAATCCCCTCTTTAAAATCCGAATTGGTCGTAAGAGAGATCAATAGACCTGGTGAGACACATCAGGAGGGAATTTCTTCTTCTAGAACAATAGTCCCCGTCTTCAAAATCCCACCGCTCCTCGAAGAGAGATCACTAGGCCTGAACAAACACAAACGGGACAGAAATAGTCCCAGACCACTAGCGCTCTCTTTAAGATCCAACTGGTCCTCTAAGAAAGATCACTAGGCCCAGAGAACTCCAGACGCTCTTTCCCACCAAGTCACTAGTCCTCTCTCTTAAGGAAGAGATCACTAGACCTAATGAAAAGAGAATGTTCACTCACCAGACCCCTCTTTAAAATCCGAATTGGTTCTCTAAGAGAGATCAATAGACCTGGTGAGACACATCAGGAGGGAATTTCTTCTTCTAGAACAATAGTCCCCGTCTTCAAGATCCCACCGCTCCTCGAAGAGAGATCACTAGGCCTGAACAAACACAAACGGGACAGAAATAGTCCCAGACCACTAGCGCTCTCTTTAAGATCCAACTGGTCCTCTAAGAAAGATCACTAGGCCCAGAGAACTCCAGACGCTCTTTCCCACCAAGTCACTAGTCCTCTCTCTTAAGGAAGAGATCACTAGATCTATTGAAAAGACAATGTTCACTCACCAGATCACTAGCCCCCTCTTTAAAATCCGAATTGGTCCTCTAAGAAAGATCAATAGACCTCGTGAAACACATCAGGTGGGGATTTCTTCTTCTAGAACAATAGTCCTCGTCTTCGAGATCCAACCGGTTCTCGAAGAGAGATCACTAGGCCTGGACAAACACAAAAGTGGGACAGAACTGGTCCTCTCTTTAAGAACCAACCGGTCCTCTAAGAGAGATCACTAGGCCCAGAAAACTCCAGACTCTCTTTCCCACCAAGTCACTAGTCCTCTCTCTTAAGAAAGAGATCACTAGACCTAATGAAAAGAGAATGTTCACTCACCAGATCACTAGTCATCTCTTTAAAATCCGAATTGGTCCTCTAAGAGAGATCAAGAAACCTGATGAAACACAGGAGGGGATTTCTTCTTCTAAAACAATAGTCCTCTCTTTGAGAACCAAATTGATCCTCTAAGAGAGATCACTAACCCTAAAAGAAAGAAACAGGGACTACGGATACAAAGAGGTCCTCTAAGAGAGATCAATAGTCCTAAGGTTCAAAATGTAGATCCCGGGGATTGGTGGAGGCAACAGGGTAAACAAAATCAAAATTAATTAATCAAATCAATTAATTACTTTAACACGAAAAATAATGATCAACTAGTAAAAAAATAATTAACACGGCTTTGCTGAAGATAAGGGGAAATTGACTAAAGGGGAAAATTAACAAAAGCGTAGTCCCGCTCACTAGGATCGTGAAACGAGAAGTCCATTACAAAAGTGGAGTGGGAGCTTATATTATATATATACAGGGAGCTGAAGGCAACAAGGTAAACAAAATAAAAATTTATTTATTAAATCAAATCAATTAATTAATTTAACACGGGAAATAATTAACAAGTAGTAAAATAATAATTAACACGGTTTTGCTGAAGGTAAGGAGAAATTGACTACAAGGGAAAATTATCAAGAGCACGCTCCCGCTCACCACGATGGTAAAACGATCATGAAACGAGAAGTCCTTTATCAAAATGGATTGGGAGCTTATACTGGAAATCCGGCACTCGGATTCACTCGACAACCAAGAAAACAAAGAATCCGACAAAACGAAAGAAAGACAACAAAAACAATTACATTTTGAAAGTTTTGGTTATTCCGTGACCAAGTGAGCATGACAAGTATTCGATTACACATACATGCAGCCCGAGAACCTACATGAACTATTTGAGGGATGTTTATTGAAATCTATGAATAAAATTGTGCCAACTAAATTTACAAATTCTTCGCATGTGTGAATTATTATAAAAGTAAACAAATCCATAATGTAATATTTTTTAACCCAATTATTATGGATTGTGTATACAGTAAAGTCGCCGGTATTAGAAAATTTATGGAATTATTTTCAAATTGAGACAAAACTAAGCTAAAATATTATTTGTTAAATCACGTAGTTCGTGCTTTATTTGAAAATGATATGCATGAATTTATATATTTAGCTAAGAAAATATCTGTCAACAGTTTAAAAATAATTCTACATAATTATAAACAAAATGCACAAAATATTGCAATAAATTTCTCCCATAGCATAGAATAGACATGCAGCATGTAAGGAACCTATAACAACCTAAGTTGTTGGTTGTGTAAATTATGAAAGATTTTAAACAAATTTATCCTTTTATGAAAAGCAATTTTCTTTAAATAAGCAATTTGCCTTTTGCTCAAGATGGAATAACATGAATATTAAGTTAATAAAAGTCTTTAAAAGGCATGTCAACACCTTTTATACCTAACATGTTTATGATAAATGGGAATAATTTGAGTAAAATCACTTTTACATCTTAAAATGTCAGGGAAAAAAATAATTACATACTTTAATCCGTATAACAAGTAGATATGTAAATTCTGCTGGAAGGTATTTCATGTAAAAGAATAAATTGCAAGATTATTATCTTAAAGGGGGTAATTATTTTCTTATTAAATCATACAAATACAAAGTACAAGTAAATTATAGAATTTCTTTTTTTCTCTAAACGTACACATTAGACATTGCAATGACCACTTATCCTAGACTAACAACATGTTAGAGCTGGCTCCTTAAGAGATCGTCAAAATTCGAAAGAAACGATTGAGAGAAAACATCACAAAAAAAATCACAAGATTTCACATATAATGTAATTCCGTTTTGATAATTTACCAATAAACTAGACATAAAATAGAAATATATATAAAGAACCTGGCAAAATTTAAAAAGCCGAATCCTCCAGATATGAGCAGGGTCGTGCTTCAAAAAAAGCTTAAATCACAATATTTTCTGAAACTACGTTTCGATCATATACCGATAAACTAGATATAAGTGTTAATTATAATTGTACAAGCATGAAGTTTAAAGATGATTTAAAGATTCAAAGACCCTCCCTAAATTTAAATAACTAGTTCATACAGATATGGACAGGGTCGGACTATAAAAATGACTAAACACAATTTTTCCTTAAAACAATGTTTATGTTTTCATCATTTACCAATAAACTAGACATAGGAATTAATTAAAATTGTGTAATCATAAAGTTCAAAGATGTTCAAACACTCTCCACAAATTTAAAAAACTAGTTCATACATATATAAACAGGGTCGGGCTTTAAAAAATGCCTAAAACACAATTTTTCATTAAAACTATGTTTATGTTTTGATCATTTACCAATAAACTAGACATAGGAATTAATTAAAATTGTGTAATCATAAAGTTCAAAGATGTTCAAACACTCTCCATAAATTTAAAAAACTAGTTCATACAGATATAAACAGGGTCGGGCTTTAAAAAATGCCTAAAACACAATTTTTCATTAAAACTATGTTTATGTTTTGATCATTTACCAATAAACTAGACATAGGAATTAATTAAAATTGTGTAATCATAAAGTTCAAAGATGTACAAACACTCTCCTTAAATTTAAAAAACTAGTTCATACAGATATGGACAGGGTCGGGCTTTAAAAAATGCCTAAAACACAATTTTTCATTAAAACTATGTTTATGTTTTGATCATTTACCACTAAACTAGACATAGGAATTAATTAAAATTGTGTAATCATAAAGTTCAAAGATGTACAAACACTCTCCATAAATTTAAAAAACTAGTTCATACAGATATGGACAGGGTCGGGCTTTAAAAAATGCCTAAAACACAATTTTTCATTAAAACTATGTTTATGTTTTGATCATTTACCAATAAACTAGACATAGGAATTAATTAAAATTGTGTAATCATAAAGTTCAAAGATGTACAAACACTCTCCTTAAATTTAAAAAACTAGTTCATACAGATATGGACAGGGTCGGGCTTTAAAAAATGCCTAAAACACAATTTTTCATTAAAACTATGTTTATGTTTTGATCATTTACCAATAAACTAGACATAGGAATTAATTAAAATTGTGTAATCATAAAGTTCAAAGATGTACAAACACTCTCCATAAATTTAAAAAACTAGTTCATACAGATATGGACAGGGTAGGGCTTTAAAAAATGCCTAAAACACAATTTTTCATTAAAACTATGTTTATGTTTTGATCATTTACCAATAAACTAGACATAGGAATTAATTAAAATTGTGTAATCATAAAGTTCAAAGATGTACAAACAGTTTCCCTAAATTAAAAAAACTAGTTCATACAGATATGGACAGGGTCGGGCTTTAAAAAATGCCTAAAACACAATTTTTCATTAAAACTATGTTTATGTTTTGATCATTTACCAATAAACTAGACATAGGAATTAATTAAAATTGTGTAATCATAAAGTTCAAAGATGTACAAACACTCTCCTTAAATTTAAAAAACTAGTTCATACAGATATGGACAGGGTCGGGCTTTAAAAAATGGCTAAAACACAATTTGTCATTAAAACTATGTTTATGTTTTGATCATTTACCAATAAACTAGACATAGGAATTAATTAAAATTGTGTAATCATAAAGTTCAAAGATGTACAAACACTCTCCTTAAATTTAAAAAACTAGTTCATACAGATATGGACAGGGTCGGGCTTTAAAAAATGCCTAAAACACAATTTTTCATTAAAACTATGTTTATGTTTTGATCATTTACCAATAAACTAGACATAGGAATTAATTAAAATTGTGTAATCATAAAGTTCAAAGATGTACAAACACTCTCCTTAAATTTAAAAAACTAGTTCATACAGATATGGACAGGGTCGGGCTTTAAAAAATGGCTAAAACACAATTTTTCATTAAAACTATGTTTATGTTTTGATCATTTACCAATAAACTAGACATAGGAATTAATTAAAATTGTGTAATCATAAAGTTCAAAGATGTACAAACACTCTCCTTAAATTTAAAAAACTAGTTCATACAGATATGGACAGGGTCGGGCTTTAAAAAATGGCTAAAACACAATTTTTCATTAAAACTATGTTTATGTTTTGATCATTTACCAATAAACTAGACATAGGAATTAATTAAAATTGTGTAATCATAAAGTTCAAAGATGTACAAACACTCTCTCTAAATTTCAAAAACTAGTTCTTATAGATATGAACAGGGTGGGGCTTTAAAAAATGACTAAATCTCAATTTTTCCTTAAAACAATGGTTATGTTTTGATCATTTATCAATAAACTAGACATAGAGAAATTAATTAAAATTGTGTAATCATCAAGTTCAAAGATGTACAAACACTCTCCATAAATTTAAAAAACTAGTTCATACAGATATGGACAGCGTCGGACTATAAAAAATGACTAAACACAATTTTTCCTTAAAACAATGTCTTTTCATCATTTCCCAATAAACTAGACATAGGAATTAATTAAAATTGTGTAATCATAAAGTTCAAAGATGTACAAACACTCTCCCTAAATTTAAAAAACTAGTTCATACAGTATGGACAGGGTAGAACTATAAAAAATGACTAAACACAATATTTCCTTAAAACAATGTTTATGTTTTCATCATTTACCAATAAACTAGACATAGGAATTAATTAAAATTGTGTATAATCATAAAGTTCAAAGATGTACAAACAGTTTCCCTAAATTAAAAAAACTAAATCATACAGATATGGACAGGGTCGGGCTTCAAAAAACGCCTAAATCACAATTTTTTCCTTAATACTATGTTTATGTTTTCATCAATTACCAATAAACTAGATATAGGAATTAATTAAAATTGTGTAATCATAAAGTTCAAAGATGTACAAACAGTTTCCCTAAATTAAAAAAACTAAATCATACAGATATGGACAGGGTCGGGCTTCAAAAAACGCATAAATCACAATTTTTCCTTAAAATTATGTTTATGTTTTACATCATTTACCAATAAACTAGACAGAGGAATTAATTAAAATTGTGTAATGATAAAGTTCTAAGATGTACAAACAGTCTCCCTAAATTTAAAAAACTAAATCATACAGATATGGACAGGGTCGGGCTTCAAAAAAATCCTAAATCACAATTTGTCCTTAAAACTATGTTTATGTTTTGATCATTTAAACAATAAACTAGACATAGGACTTAATTAAAATTTTCTAATCATAAAGTTCAAAGATGTACAAACACCTTCTACAAATTAAAAAAAACAAATCCTAAAATTATTAACAGAGTCGTACTTCAAAAAATTTCGAAAATTACAAAATTTTACACTACCTGTTTTTACTTTTTGTCCATTTACTGGTAAACTAGACATGGGAATTATTTACAATTATGCAAGCATGAGCTTTAAACATATTCAAAGAGCTGCAGAAATTTCAAAATACAAAATCCTACGGACGTTTACAGAATCGGGTTTCGAAACTAGCCTAAAATCACAAAGTTTTCTAGTTTAGTGGGTTTATTTTCTAAGTAAAATTTTACAAGCATGAAGGTTAAAATAATAATATAATTGCATATCACCTACGAAGACAAGACTAAAGACCCTTTACCGGAGGTGCAGATCTAATCAAAAAGAAACAAAACTGTATTCCTTTTGTATTCTTGTAGTTAACAAGGCCATAATCTGCCCCAAACAGTGACAAAGACCAAAGTCATCACTACTACCGTTTTTTCTAAACTCAAATTAAAGTTCAATTTTTGTAAAAAAATATTCAATTTGTGGTTAATCGATGACTATCTCACCTAATGTTGATATATCAAAGTCAATTTACAAAAAAAATCAAGACAAGCAGCTCACGACTCTTTAAACTTTAAAGCGACGATGTTATTTATTATTGCAAAGACCAAGACCTTGAAAGAGATAAAGATCGTTTAGTTAGAAGAAAAAAGATACAAAAACTCAATTTTTCAATTTTAATGTGAGAAAATTCTTCCTGAAGGTGGAGTTTTTTAACTTAAATTACATCACACGACTTTAATATACAAAAAGATATAAATCAAAGTCAAAAAATGTTAGGACGAGTTGCGTAATGGTAAAAAAAACAAAAGATTTCTGTGGTTAGTTATAGTATTTTGAATTTGAAGTCATTAGTCTATTGTGTCTACTGTCTACTTTTCAATACATCTTATTGCGTTAAATCAAAATGTTAAATTTGACGTCTGTGGATCTTTTAAATTGTTGATCTCTTTACAATTGAATCGGAATAAGAAAATGAAATTTTTTGACTCAGTTCCCTAACCTTTGTTTCAAACAATGTGGGTTTTGCTAACCATATAGACGATGAACTCTTGTGCTTAGCATGATGGTATTATTTCAAACCAAATGCAAACTGCCCTAAATAAAATAAATGAATGATGAGTGTAAAGGAGGAACTTATGGTAAACCCTACAACAACCGCCATAGTTCCATTCACTAAGCGCAGGAAGCTAACTTTAAAAGCTCCACAGTTACAGAGGACTATCGATACAGTTTTCCAAAGAGGTCAAGTATCTAAGGGTAACTCTAGATGCTAAACTCAACTGGAAACTCATGTACAAAAAGCTCTTTCTAAAGCAACGGGGGTCTTTTAGGGGTGCCGCAAACTCTTCGGAAAGACATGGGGGCTAAAGCCAAAGATGATCTATTGGTCATATGTGTTTCAATAATAAGACTCATTGTCACATACGCTTCCTTCGTGTGGTGAACAAAAACGAAAGAAATCGCAACAGAAGGCAAGTTGTAGAAATTGAAACGCCTAGTGTGTTTGGGTATAACAGGGGGTATGATTATGATCACAACCCCACTACAGCTATGGAGGCACTTTTACCTACCACCCCTTCATCTACGGGTATAGAGGAAGGGTCTTCAAACCGCCATTAAAATTGCACAGAGCAAGAAATTCAAACTCGGTGACAGAAGAGGTCACCTAAAGATCCTGGACTTTCTACAGCCAGAATTGTTTGAAAAACCCTTGGATGTCATTCCAAGAGTGTTTGACTTCTATTTACTGTTCGAGGTGGTCATTCAGGACCGCAACACGGCTAGAAGTCAATCAATACAACTGAAACCAAACTCCTCCATCTGGTATTCAAATGGATCTAAACCTGAACAGGGAACAGGTATAGGCATACGAGTATATGGCCCAAAATATGACGGCATGACACAACCACCTTAAGCCGCCATGCCATAAGATACCTCCGGTATAATCATAACACCCACCCCCGAAATGGGAGCGGGTACTTAAGGCACCCTTAAGGCTACCTTCGCCATCCGAGGCTGAGCCAGCGGAGGCCATCTTACTAGACGTAATGCAGCTCTATGAGGCTGGTGGCGGAATCAGTCGCCCCGCCACTATTACTTCTGCAGAGCACCGTCCCTTAGGGATTACAGAGGGCGCGCGTTGGCATCTGATGCAGAGGCAACTCTCGCAAATCCGGTATAGCTCAGCAGTTCAAAATTGGGACTACTGGAGATACTGGGGTATTGATGTTAGACCAAATGATCGGGGGATGTTCCGCCCGAGCCGGACCCGGCACTGTGAACGCTCGCAGACGTCATAGGGAGCCTAAGCGAGAAGCCTACGGCCACTGCGTGACCAACACCAATAGGGGTGGCAGGCGCTAGCATGCTAGTGTCCCACCTGGGACTCCACCCCTCCCGCAGCACCGAAATGTTTGCTAACTTACGAAAGCAACCTGGATCGGGAACGGCCGGGCACCGGCCATAGGTTAGGTCATATTAGGTTCGAGATAGATTACGGTCAACCAATAAACATATCAAAAATACACGTCTTCACGTCCCACGGTCTAGAACCAGGGTCCCTACCACCAACCAAGAGTTTTAAAAAAACTCAGTGCTACTGGTGCGTCTCGCACCTGACTTTACGCCAGGAAGAGATAGCAAGCCGAAGCTAAGAAACCCACCCTGGTGGTATTATGCATTCTGTCGTTAGGTAAGATTAGGGATAATTAGATTAGATTGGGATTAGAGATGGGTTAGAGTCCCCACAACCACTGTGACTACTCACCGCCCACCAAAAACCGCCCCTAACTCTTACTCACAGTAAAACGGCGAACGGCGTGGCCCCCTTAGTGACCACTACCGAATCAATCAATATCTGCGTTGACTTTGCACAAAGACGGGGGTCGGGGGCTCAACATGACCTACAGGCTTTTACCTGCGGTCGAACAAACGCCCGGGTATACTCAGAGGTTAGATTAGTTCAGAGCTAGGTTAGACAGGAAAAAGTGCTTCCCCTTGACCCCTCCAAACTCTCCTCCCAGCTCTCCCAACTTTAAGCCCTTATGCGCCACCCGTTCCTCGGATCCCAATACGAGATTGGGTATAGAGTCACATAAGCTAGTCATACAGCTGGTTCGGTTTATCACCGCGGTGAAAATAACGGCCAGTTTTGTAACGCTGGTCACCCGCCGAGACAGCAACTGCTTTCATGCGGCACTCTACTCATTTCCTTCTACTACC
This sequence comes from Malthinus seriepunctatus, assembly GCA_963924605.1. NCBI lineage: Eukaryota > Metazoa > Arthropoda > Insecta > Coleoptera > Cantharidae > Malthinus > Malthinus seriepunctatus. Next base: position 38,557,685 of record OZ004603.1, read on the forward strand.
AGAGGCACCCCTTTCACACTAGGTCCCCCTAATAATCAGAGTGCCCTACTGGCAGTTTTATGGGTTAATGGGAACAAGTCTACCATTAACCCACTACGAAGGAATTTAAAAGGCAAGAAAGTCTACATAATATCCGACAGCCAAACTGCTATTAAGGCACTCGAAGCCAATAACTTTGAGTCCTTATCCACTCGGTAATGCAAGCAATCCCTCAAAACTCTGCAGAATTGGGTCACGAGAGAATTAAAGGAAATGAAATAGAAGATGGATTAGCTAGAACATGTTCAGAAGCCCTCCTGACTGGACCCGAACCATTCTGTGGACTATCTAGAATAGTAGAAGGGCGGAGATCCAAAAATGGGAAACTGAGAACAAAAATTCTCACTGGAACAAAGCACCAGGACAAAGACAGTCGAGAAAATTCATCGAGTACTTGACCACGAATGCTAAAAAGCTTCTTCTATTATCAAAGAACGAAATCAGACTCATCAAGGGTCTGTTTACTGCACACTGTCTAGTAAGGTCCCACCTCAAGAAACTGGGACTGGAGGATAGTGACATATGCAGACTCTGTGAATCGGAGAAAGAATCCACCGAACACATTCTCTGCAATTGCAATGCATTGGCTCGGTTTAGGCTGAAACACTTAGTTAGGCTCATCTGACCCCTGTGAAGAAGTAAAAAGCAAACTTGTCAGGAACATTCTATGCTTCGCTGGTAAGATTGAATTCTTGAGAACATAAATGCAAGTAAGGTTATGAACAAAAGATCAACACTGGCACTGGTCGCAGTTCTGTAAGGCTTAGAAGCCAATCGACCCCTGAGTACAATACAAAACAATACCACTCTTGTTCTTTCTTTTGACGATCCTTATTTTCTTCGAACTACAGCCAGGCGTAATTGAGAAGTCTTTTTGACTTAATCAGACGCCGAGGACATTTGAAAAAATCTTAACCCTTATTTATACAACCCTTCTTTAAGACCTTCGACGGTAACGATTTATGGTTACCAAAAATCGAAAGTTCTGATCGTTTTTTTTTACTTTTAAAAAACAAATATAGACTAAGAGCATGCGATAATCCTTTCTGATAAGCCTCTGATCTACAAGCATTTAAATATTCATTAAAAATTCTATCTCGGATCACGCCTCTTCCTTTTGTTCGCTTGAAAAATTTAACATAATGATAAAGGGTTTAACTACTTAAAGAAAAGGCGCGTGCCAAGAAGCTGTCTAGTCATCAAACGCACAATTAAATAATCAATTAATTTAGAAAAAAAATTCAAACACCGTGTGTGAGTAGGAAGAAGGAAAAATGCATCTAACATCAAAGTGAATAATAAATTGAAGAAGTTTACGATAAAACAACAATAAAATGTGGCATCTCTTATACAGTTTTGTAATGTTTATAACGTACAGAATGGACGTTTATTATAAAACCGTGTTGTTAAAATCGTAATCCGTTCAAAATCGAGCCGTAAAATTAAATTTTAAAATGCTCCAGGTGACAAGTGGTGAGTACTTTTGCGAGAGCGCCCAAACACACAACACGAATCCATTTAAAAAAAATGAAAAGCGTGACAATTCACGTCTCAAAAAAATTTCTTTTGGGCTACCACCAAAGGCTGCATATAGTTAACCAAAACAAAATTTAAAAAAGAAAAAAAGTGTGCAAGCATGCGGTTTGCATGACGAAATTACGAAAACTTGAAGAGAATTTTTTATTAACATTCTTCAACTTTATAAGTACTTACAATGTAAGTACCCTTAAGTGAAAAAATAATTAGGTAAACAAGAATTGTGTTGTTTAAATATATAAAAAAGTTGATTTGTAACGCGAGTTGAAAATTAAACCTTGAATTTAAAACGAATTAAAAGTTGGGGTTCGTTTCTTATCCGTGCGTTCGAATCGCGTCCATACTGCACTTTTTATTGATTTAAAACGAACAAAATTATTAAAATTAATAATATTAAATTTTACCTTGAAATGTAAAAATTAATAACTTAATCAGCAAAATTAAAAGTTATGTAAAACCTTTGACTTCTAATTAGTTGCAATTTTATTATTTATAGTTGAAATTATAATGTAGGCGTTGTAAATAAATTAATTTGTTTAATTGTTACAATATAAATTATTTTATGTGCGTAGATTACATAAATTGTTTACGAGAAATTTGTGTTTTTATTTCTAAACTATAAAACTATAAAGATTTAGGTGCATCGAACTTCATTTTTAAAAACAATTGATGGAGGAAAATTTTTTTAAACAAATTAATTTTATTCATTAAATATTAATGGTTTTTTAACGCTCTTTACTCTTCTTATGGCCTGTACAAATTAACAAAATGCTATAATTAGACACGATCAACACTGTTAAAACGGTTTGTTTCAATCCAATTTTGAAGATTGATATCTTCTGAAGTACCTACTGACTTGAGAAAAAATTGTTTCTAATGAAAATTATAGAGAATTCAATTATCTATAAGTTTTTGTAATCAAAGTTGTCAATAAAAATTTATTTCTCAAGTCACACACAACATAATCCTTAGAGGGGAATTTTCATTCAATAAGCGATTGGGAGTTCAACTTTGAAAATTGAAATCTTCTGAAGTACTGACTTGAGAAAAAATTGTTTCTAAAAAAATTATAGAGAATTCAATTATCTATAAGTTTTTGTAACCAAAGTTATCAATAAAAATTTATTTCTCAAGTCACACGCAACATAATCCTTAGAGGGGCATTTTCATTCAAACGATTGGGAGTTCAACTTTGAAAATTGAAATCTTCTGAAGTACTGACATGAGAAAAATTTGTTTCTAATAAAAATTATAGAGAATTCAATTATCTATAAGTTTTTGTAACCAAAGTTGTCAATAAAAATTTATTTCTCAAGTCACACGCAATATAATCCTTAGAGGGGCATTTTCATTCAAACGATTGGGAGTTCAACTTTGGAAATTGATATCTTCTGAAGTACCTGACTTGAGAAAAAATTGTTTCTAATGAAAATTATAGAGAATTCAATTATCAATAAGTTTTTGTAATCAAAGTTGTCAATAAAAATTTATTTCTCAAGTTACACGCAACATAATCCTTAGAGGGGAATTTTCATTCAATAAGCGATTGGGAGTTCAACTTTGAAAATTGAAATCTTCTGAAGTACTGACTTGAGAAAAAATTGTTTCTAAAAAAATTATAGAGAATTCAATTATCTATAAGTTTTTGTAACCAAAGTTATCAATAAAAATTTATTTCTCAAGTCACACGCAACATAATCCTTAGAGGGGCATTTTCATTCAAACGATTGGGAGTTCAACTTTGGAAATTGATATCTTCTGAAGTACCTGACTTGAGAAAAAATTGTTTCTAATGAAAATTATAGAGAATTCAATTATCAATAAGTTTTTGTAATCAAAGTTGTCAATAAAAATTTATTTCTCAAGTCACACGCAACATAATCCTTAGAGGGGAATTTTCATTCAATAAGCGATTGGGAGTTCAACTTTGAAAATTGAAATCTTCTGAAGCACTGACTTGAGAAAAAATTGTTTCTAATGAAAATTATAGAGAATTCAATTATCAATAAGTTTTTGTAATCAAAGTTGTCAATAAAAATTTATTTCTCAAGTCACACGCAACATAATCCTTAGAGGGGAATTTTCATTCAATAAGCGATTGGGAGTTCAACTTTGAAAATTGAAATCTTCTGAAGTACTGACATGAGAAAAATTTGTTTCTAATAAAAATTATAGAGAATTCAATTATCTATAAGTTTTTGTAACCAAAGTTGTCAATAAAAATTTATTTCTCAAGTCACACGCAATATAATCCTTAGAGGGGCATTTTCATTCAAACGATTGGGAGTTCAACTTTGGAAATTGATATCTTCTGAAGTACCTGACTTGAGAAAAAATTGTTTCTAATGAAAATTATAGAGAATTCAATTATCAATAAGTTTTTGTAATCAAAGTTGTCAATAAAAATTTATTTCTCAAGTCACACGCAACATAATCCTTAGAGGGGAATTTTCATTCAATAAGCGATTGGGAGTTCAACTTTGAAAATTGAAATCTTCTGAAGTACTGACTTGAGAAAAAATTGTTTCTAAAAAAATTATAGAGAATTCAATTATCTATAAGTTTTTGTAACCAAAGTTATCAATAAAAATTTATTTCTCAAGTCACACGCAACATAATCCTTAGAGGGGCATTTTCATTCAAACGATTGGGAGTTCAACTTTGAAAATTGAAATCTTCTGAAGTACTGACATGAGAAAAATTTGTTTCTAATAAAAATTATAGAGAATTCAATTATCTATAAGTTTTTGTAACCAAAGTTGTCAATAAAAATTTATTTCTCAAGTCACACGCAATATAATCCTTAGAGGGGCATTTTCATTCAAACGATTGGGAGTTCAACTTTGGAAATTGATATCTTCTGAAGTACCTGACTTGAGAAAAAATTGTTTCTAATGAAAATTATAGAGAATTCAATTATCAATAAGTTTTTGTAATCAAAGTTGTCAATAAAAATTTATTTCTCAAGTCACACGCAACATAATCCTTAGAGGGGAATTTTCATTCAATAAGCGATTGGGAGTTCAACTTTGAAAATTGAAATCTTCTGAAGTACTGACTTGAGAAAAAATTGTTTCTAAAAAAATTATAGAGAATTCAATTATCTATAAGTTTTTGTAACCAAAGTTATCAATAAAAATTTATTTCTCAAGTCACACGCAACATAATCCTTAGAGGGGCATTTTCATTCAAACGATTGGGAGTTCAACTTTGGAAATTGATATCTTCTGAAGTACCTGACTTGAGAAAAAATTGTTTCTAATGAAAATTATAGAGAATTCAATTATCAATAAGTTTTTGTAATCAAAGTTGTCAATAAAAATTTATTTCTCAAGTCACACGCAACATAATCCTTAGAGGGGAATTTTCATTCAATAAGCGATTGGGAGTTCAACTTTGAAAATTGAAATCTTCTGAAGCACTGACTTGAGAAAAAATTGTTTCTAATGAAAATTATAGAGAATTCAATTATCAATAAGTTTTTGTAATCAAAGTTGTCAATAAAAATTTATTTCTCAAGTCACACGCAACATAATCCTTAGAGGGGAATTTTCATTCAATAAGCGATTGGGAGTTCAACTTTGAAAATTGAAATCTTCTGAAGTACTGACATGAGAAAAATTTGTTTCTAATAAAAATTATAGAGAATTCAATTATCTATAAGTTTTTGTAACCAAAGTTGTCAATAAAAATTTATTTCTCAAGTCACACGCAATATAATCCTTAGAGGGGCATTTTCATTCAAACGATTGGGAGTTCAACTTTGGAAATTGATATCTTCTGAAGTACCTGACTTGAGAAAAAATTGTTTCTAATGAAAATTATAGAGAATTCAATTATCAATAAGTTTTTGTAATCAAAGTTGTCAATAAAAATTTATTTCTCAAGTCACACGCAACATAATCCTTAGAGGGGAATTTTCATTCAATAAGCGATTGGGAGTTCAACTTTGAAAATTGAAATCTTCTGAAGTACTGACTTGAGAAAAAATTGTTTCTAAAAAAATTATAGAGAATTCAATTATCTATAAGTTTTTGTAACCAAAGTTATCAATAAAAATTTATTTCTCAAGTCACACGCAACATAATCCTTAGAGGGGCATTTTCATTCAAACGATTGGGAGTTCAACTTTGAAAATTGAAATCTTCTGAAGTACTGACATGAGAAAAATTTGTTTCTAATAAAAATTATAGAGAATTCAATTATCTATAAGTTTTTGTAACCAAAGTTATCAATAAAAATTTATTTCTCAAGTCACACGCAACATAATCCTTAGAGGGGCATTTTCATTCAAACGATTGGGAGTTCAACTTTGAAAATTGAAATCTTCTGAAGTACTGACATGAGAAAAATTTGTTTCTAATAAAAATTATAGAGAATTCAATTATCTATAAGTTTTTGTAACCAAAGTTGTCAATAAAAATTTATTTCTCAAGTCACACGCAATATAATCCTTAGAGGGGCATTTTCATTCAAACGATTGGGAGTTCAACTTTGGAAATTGATATCTTCTGAAGTACCTGACTTGAGAAAAAATTGTTTCTAATGAAAATTATAGAGAATTCAATTATCAATAAGTTTTTGTAATCAAAGTTGTCAATAAAAATTTATTTCTCAAGTCACACGCAACATAATCCTTAGAGGGGAATTTTCATTCAATAAGCGATTGGGAGTTCAACTTTGAAAATTGAAATCTTCTGAAGTACTGACTTGAGAAAAAATTGTTTCTAAAAAAATTATAGAGAATTCAATTATCTATAAGTTTTTGTAACCAAAGTTATCAATAAAAATTTATTTCTCAAGTCACACGCAACATAATCCTTAGAGGGGCATTTTCATTCAAACGATTGGGAGTTCAACTTTGAAAATTGAAATCTTCTGAAGTACTGACATGAAAAAAATTTGTTTCTAATAAAAATTATAGAGAATTCAATTATCTATAAGTTTTTGTAACCAAAGTTGTCAATAAAAATTTATTTCTCAAGTCACACGCAATATAATCCTTAGAGGGGCATTTTCATTCAAACGATTGGGAGTTCAACTTTGGAAATTGATATCTTCTGAAGTACCTACTGACTTGAGAAAAAATTGTTTCTAATGAAAATTATAGAGAATTCAATTATCTATAAGTTTTTGTAATCAAAGTTGTCAATAAAAATTTATTTCTCAAGTCACACGCAACATAATCCTTAGAGGGGAATTTTCATTCAATAAGCGATTGGGAGTTCAACTTTGAAAATTGAAATCTTCTGAAGTACTGACTTGAGAAAAAATTGTTTCTAAAAAAATTATAGAGAATTCAATTATCTATAAGTTTTTGTAATCAAAGTTGTCAATAAAAATTTATTTCTCAAGTCACACGCAACATAATCCTTAGAGGGGAATTTTCATTCAATAAGCGATTGGGAGTTCAACTTTGAAAATTGAAATCTTCTGAAGTACTGACTTGAGAAAAAATTGTTTCTAAAAAAATTATAGAGAATTCAATTATCTATAAGTTTTTGTAATCAAAGCTGTCAATAAAAATTTATTTCTCAAGTCACACGCAACATAATCCTTAGAGGGGAATTTTCATTCAATAAGCGATTGGGAGTTCAACTTTGAAAATTGAAATCTTCTGAAGTACTGACTTGAGAAAAAATTGTTTCTAAAAAAATTATAGAGAATTCAATTATCTATAAGTTTTTGTAATCAAAGTTGTCAATAAAAATTTATTTCTCAAGTCACACGCAACATAATCCTTAGAGGGGAATTTTCATTCAATAAGCGATTGGGAGTTCAACTTTGAAAATTGAAATCTTCTGAAGTACTGACTTGAGAAAAAATTGTTTCTAAAAAAATTATAGAGAATTCAATTATCTATAAGTTTTTGTAATCAAAGCTGTCAATAAAAATTTATTTCTCAAGTCACACGCAACATAATCCTTAGAGGGGAATTTTCATTCAATAAGCGATTGGGAGTTCAACTTTGAAAATTGAAATCTTCTGAAGTACTGACTTGAGAAAAAATTGTTTCTAAAAAAATTATAGAGAATTCAATTATCTATAAGTTTTTGTAACCAAAGTTATCAATAAAAATTTATTTCTCAAGTCACACGCAACATAATCCTTAGAGGGGCATTTTCATTCAAACGATTGGGAGTTCAACTTTGAAAATTGAAATCTTCTGAAGTACTGACATGAGAAAAAATTGTTTCTAATAAAAATTATAGAGAATTCAATTATCTATAAGTTTTTGTAATCAAAGTTGTCAATAAAAATTTATTTCTCAAGTCACACGCAACATAATCCTTAGAGGGGAATTTTCATTCAATAAGCGATTGGGAGTTCAACTTTGAAAATTGAAATCTTCTGAAGTACTGACTTGAGAAAAAATTGTTTCTAAAAAAATTATAGAGAATTCAATTATCTATAAGTTTTTGTAATCAAAGCTGTCAATAAAAATTTATTTCTCAAGTCACACGCAACATAATCCTTAGAGGGGAATTTTCATTCAATAAGCGATTGGGAGTTCAACTTTGAAAATTGAAATCTTCTGAAGTACTGACTTGAGAAAAAATTGTTTCTAAAAAAATTATAGAGAATTCAATTATCTATAAGTTTTTGTAACCAAAGTTATCAATAAAAATTTATTTCTCAAGTCACACGCAACATATAATCCTTAGAGAGGGGTATTTTCGTTGAAGCGATTGGGAGATCAACTTTGAAAATTGATATCTTCTGAAGTACTGACGTGGGAAAAAATCGTTTCTAATGAAAATTATAGAGAATTCAATTATCTATAAGTTTTTCTAACAAAAATTGTCTATAAAAATTTATTTCTCTAGTCCCACGCAAAATCATCCTCACAGGGACAATTTCATTGAAATAATCCCCTTTCAAATTTGACTTAACTTTGGAAAGGTGTACTCTAACGTTAAAAATGATAACTTTCTAAACGATTATATATTTTATAATTATGTAAACTGGAGCGTTCCTAAAATATTTTTTGTATTTTTTAGTGGGTCTTTATTTATTTATTAAATGCATGCGCGACTGCGTCGGTTCCTTACATTTATTCTAAATATTTTGTCAAGAACTCATCAAAATTTCAGCTTTTGTTTATAAATTTGTAAAATATAAATAAATAAGCTTTAATTGCCCTTTTAAATTAATTGAAATCTACTTTTTTTGTGATTTTGTAATTTATAACATTACGAAATTTGTGTTTCAACATACAGTCCCTAAATTTAAAATTATTTGGACAAAGTTCCTATTCGAAAAGGAGTATAAATAGGTAGGACCTCTCTTTGTTTCATCAACATCAAATAAACAAATTTTTAATCCCTCTTTAAATACAACTTTCTCTTAAAATTTTATCAAAGTATGGGTTAAATACGTAATTAAAATAAAAATTTTTCTACATTCCTAACTAATGGTATAAGCGCATTTCTTGCATCTTTATATACCATTAGTTATCTATCTTAAAGCTTTTTACACAATCAACATAAAGAAGACAAAAAAAAGAGTATTAAGCATTTCTAATTTATTGTTAGGAATAAACCAACCCATAATAAAGCAGAAGCACTCTTTTAAAAGGCGCGATAATTATTATTGGCTATTAAGTACCTACTGGAGACTGGAGTATTAGGTATAAGAAACATCTCATTTTATTAAAATGCAATTTACATCAATCATGTTTTCTTATATTGCACACCACTATAATTACCTACTTTTTAATTTTTGTTAATTTTTTAAAAAGTAAAAAAATTAAATTTTTATTTATTTTGGCTGCAGTTTATGCGAGTTGAATTTTTAAAAATATTTCTACAACGCCCACTATGTGCAATTTGCTTGATTAATCGATTATATATGACTTATGATTATAGAGAACCGTAAGTTTAAATAAAATAAAAGAAGATTTTTGAGGCGGTATAAATATTAATATTGTGGGCTTGATGTGTAGGTTTAAAATTTTTAAAACGTCTTGATGGGTTCAAGCTTGAAGAAGAAGACTATGTATAATTAATTATTCATATTTCACATTTCGAAATATTAAAGTGAAAAAATTATGATTGACAAATGATGAACAAGAAAAAGGTCAAATCTTGTGATTTTTCATTATATAAAAAATAATTTGTTACTTGTTAATTTACAGCTGAGGCAAAAACACATACAAGGAGTGATTTAACAAGTACTGGTCTTGATCGAGCTTTCCTCAACGAAATATTGATTCTTATCTACATCTCATAAATCGTGGAAGGAATAAAGCCTTGATATCAAGTGCCCAAGCCTCCAAAATACTTACTCGAAGAGCCAAAAGAATCACTCGTGTAATTCAAAAAGCTCGTTCGTCAATAATTAAATGCATAACATTTAAAAGCTCGTACTTCAATAAATATTGAAGTAAGTGGAAAGCCATATTAATAAAAAAAGTTCATTATTAAATTACCTAAAAGTCCCAATTAGTAAATTTTACTTCATTTCACAAAATTAAGCGTGGGGTTGGTCGAAAGTAAGCTATATGTATCTCAGAAGGCCTGCGTTAAATTCAAAAGCTCGTACGTCAATAAATATTGAAGTTAGAAGAAAGCCATATTAATGAAAAAAGTTCATTATTAAATTACCTAAAAGTCCTAATTAGTAAATTTTACTTGATTTCTCAACATTAAGCGTGGGGTTGGTCGAAAGTAAGCTATGTATCTCAGAAGGCCTGCGTTAAATTCAAAAGCTCGTACGTCAATAAATATTGAAGTTAGAAGAAAGCCATATTAATGAAAAAAGTTCATTATTAAATTACCTAAAAGTCTTAATTAGTAAATTTTACTTCATTTCACAAAATTAAGCGTGGGGTTGGTCGAAAGTAAGTTATGTATCTCAGAAGGCCTGCGTTAAATTCAAAAGCTCGTACATCAATAGATATTGAAGTTAGAAGAAAGCCATATTAATGAAAAAAGTTCATTATTAAATTACCTAAAAGGCCCAATTAGTAAATTTTACTTGATTTTTCAAAATTAACCGTGGGGTTGGTCGAAAGTAAGCTATGCATCTTCGAAGGCCTGCGATAAATTCAAAAGCTCGTACATCAATAGATATTGAAGTTAGAAGAAAGCCATATTAATGAAAAAAGTTCATTATTAAATTACCTAAAAGGCCTAAAAGGAATAAGCTATGGATCCCCGAAAGCATGCATTAAGATTAAAAGCTCATAAGTCAATAAATATTGAAGTTAGAGGAAACCTTTATTGAAGAAAAATGTTCATTATTTAATTATTTAAAACTCCCAATTATAAAATTTTACTTTATTTCACAAAAATAAGCATGGGCTTGATCGGGAGTAAGCTATGCGTCTCCAAAGACTTGCATTATGTTCAAAGCTCGTAAGTCAATAAATATTGAAGTTAGGGGAAAACTTTATTAATGAAAAATGTTCATTATTTAAGTATTTAAAAGTTACAATTATTGAATTTTACTTTATTTTACAAAAATAACCATGGGCTTGATCGGGAGTAAGCTATGCGTCTCCAAAGACTTGCATTAAGTTCAAAAGCTCATAAGTCAATAAATATTGAAGTTAGAGAAAACCTTTATTAAAGAAAAAGGTTCATTATTTAATTATTTAAAACTCCCAATTATAAAATTTTACTTTATTTCACAAAAATAAGGATGGGCTTGATCGGGAGTAAGCTATGCGTCTCCAAAGACTTGCATTATGTTCAAAGCTCGTAAGTCAATAAATATTGAAGTTAGGGGAAAACTTTATTAATGAAAAATGTTCATTATTTAAGTATTTAAAAGTTACAATTATTGAATTTTACTTTATTTTACAAAAATAACCATGGGCTTGATCGGGAGTAAGCTATGCGTCTCCAAAGACTTGCATTAAGTTCAAAAGCTCATAAGTCAATAAATATTGAAGTTAGAGAAAACCTTTATTAAAGAAAAAGGTTCATTATTTAATTATTTAAAACTCCCAATTATAAAATTTTACTTTATTTCACAAAAATAAGGATGGGCTTGATCGGGAGTAAGCTATGCGTCTCCGAAGACTTGCATTAAGTTCAAAGCTCGTAAGTCAATAAATATTGAACTTAGAGGAAAACTTTATTAATGAAAAATGTTTATTATTTAATTATATAAAAGTCTCAATTATTCAATTCTACTTTACTTTACAAAAATAACCATGGGCTTGATCGGGTATAACCTATGATTCTCCGAAGGCTTGCATTAAGATCAAAAGCTCATAAGTCAATAAATATTAAAGTTAAAAGAGGAAAGCCTTTTAATAAAAAATGTTAGTTAATAAATTATCTAAAAGTCCCAGTCATTAAATATTATTTTATTTTCCTATCCTCGTATATGCTATTTATCTAAGATACGCTTGAGCTTCTGAAAAGCTTCTTTTTCAATACTGCTCGTAACTCAATAACACAATAACTATTAAAGTGCGAGAAAAGTTTAATATTCAAAATATTATAATATTGTCTAAGAAAGATCATAAATCAGCAGTAGCTTTAATCCACGGGTAATAAAGGGAAACGCGAGAAACTGCTCCTCAACTATACCAGATAATAAAGAGAGCTCATTTCTTGTCTGTTATAATTTATGGCTATTGCTTTAAATAACTTAGAAAACTCAAAAAAAAGTATTAAAATTATGCTAACTAATTTGAACTATATTTAACCATAAATGCACTTCCTTATAATAAAATTGCGCGAACAAACAATAATTCAATTTAAACAATGCATCCCTAATTGAATACGTCATCAACTTGCATATCTAATTATAATTTTAAATGAATCTTATTAGCCTTTTATATATTTATTATTATGTATAATAATGAAGATTAACTATTATAATAATAGTAATAGAAAAATCAGTCGAGCGATTAAATGAGCTCTTCATGTTGGTTTTTACTGCCGGATATATTTTATGAATTTAATTGTTGAAAAATTAAGCAAACATAAAAATTAATTAAAAAATGGTAATAAAATTAAATTGATAAGACTCGTAAAACGTAAATAATAATAATAAGGTCTTATTAAGTTTAAGTGTTAGTGCACTCTCAGAGTCTTAGCTAATGGTCATTTATCTCTTCTCAAAGCTCTACAAGTCTACAAGTGGAGAAAAGATTCCAACAAATTCAAGGTAAAAGGATCAAAAATAGATCGTATATGCGCGTACTGTTTTATAAACTTACAGACAAATTAAATTTTTTTATCATTTCAAAAGACCTTGACACACGAAGAAAAAAATCGGAAAGCTATTACTATAAATAATTTTGGTGTAAAGGTAAAAAAGCCTTGAAAAATTGAATAAACTTTATGTCTGGGATGCCAAGAAAAATAAACTTAAAGAAACTCGTAACCTAAACTATCAAATGAGTCAGAATTGTGTGTATTTTTTTTTAAACTTACCATTCCATTACATAACGAAACTGCAACGTCCGAATTTTCTTCTCCTTTAACTTTTCCGCTGTAATAACACCCCAAACTTTTCAAGTCGTTGTTTGCCCTTTGACTGAAATTCTTCCACATGTGCGTTACGTGAAATTTCGGCGAGACGAATTTTGTGTCGTAGGTCAATTCCAAATCCAACTTGCGTCCGAAAGCTTCAATTTCGTAATGGGGGTGTGGATCCCAAACTTCGGCACTTTTGTGTCTGAAATGTCCACTGTGGTGTCTTAGAGGTGGATGGTCTGGAAAATGTTAGTTTTGAAGTGAAAAAATATTTTTTTTTGCGTCGACATACCTTGAGTGTTTCTCATCTGATCGTACATTATATCGTGATCGTGAAGAGGCGGACTTATTTTCATTGGTTTTACAAATTGGACGTCTGCGAATATTCCCACATCGTCCAAATGGGACGTTTGGATTTTCTTTTTATTTTCTGAAAGAAAAATTTTTTTGATTACAAACAGCTGCTCTAGAAACCCTATTTCAATCACCCTCCCCCATTGGAAAATATTATGATCAAAAGGGAGGAAGAAGGTGCTTTTTGGTGCTAACTAAATGAGATCACCCCCTGGGTCTTGTCAGGGCAGTACAATGGACCCTAGAGGTCCATTGAGGTCAGTTTTACAAATTGGACGTTTGAATTTTCTTCTTATTGTCTTAAAGAAGAAATTTTTTGATTACAAACAGCAGCTCTGAAAATCCTATTTCAATCGCCCTCCTCCATTTGAGAAGATTATGATCGAAAGGGAGGAAGAAGGTGCTTTTTGGTGCTAACTAAATGAGATCACCCCCTGGGTCTTGTCAGGGCAGTACAATGGACCCTAGAGGTCCATTGAGGTCAGTTTTAAAATTGGACGTTTGAATTTTCTTCTTATTGTCTTAAAGAAGACATTTTTTGATTACAAACAGCAGCTCTGAAAATCCTATTTCAATCGCCCTCCTCCATTTGAGAAGATTATGATCGAAAGGGAGGAAGAAGGTGCTTTTTGGTGCTAACTAAATGAGATCACCCCCTGGGCCTTGTCAGAACAGTACAATAGACCCGAGAGGTCGAAGAACATGGGGCACGTAACCCTCCCACCCAACAAAAAAATTAGCATTAACATTGACTTGTTGTAGAGTTTTGACGTGATTTGCATAAATGTCTGAAGAGTGAAGAATCGGTCGTGTCTAGACGTTAAAAATAAGAATTCTAATGTACAAAATATGCGGAAGTAAATCGAAAAAGTATAATAAAATAAAAGTAGGTTTAAAGGTTTGCAGCCTATTAATTCAAGATATAACAAATGGCAATGTGTGTACATTGCACTCTTGGGAGGAATTCGAAAAAATTTTTTTCCCAAACAAAAAATTTTTTTTTTAATTAAATGAGTTTGGAATTAAGCCAATAATAAATATAGGCACACATATTATTTAATTCTGTATATGAGTAATCGGACTCATGAATATTTAAGTCAATTAGATCTTATGCTAAAATTTAAGGTCGAATAACGTCCTTCAACTTATTATATTATTTATATTTTCATAGTTTACTATGAATATTCCTTCCTCATTTTAAAATTAATTTTAAAACACTATAAAGTTTGGGATAAATTTTTTAAGCTTTAATTAGTTTAATTTATTCTTTGACAAATTAACAATAATTTAAAATATTCCACGTTTTTTTTATTGATAAAAACCATTAATAAATTTTTCTTAATTTTTAACAACTATTAAAAAGTGGTATTTTAATAAAAATTTTGTATATTTAACAAAATTAGATCAAGGATGATTTTTTTCAATTTTTCTTCTTTTTAATTCATTTTTGACTAATTGTTGAAAACAAAAAATTATTGCAAAATTAAGATTAACGTTGCAGTCGATTGCGTTTTATTTCTTTTTCTCAAAAATTAAACATAATTGGCTCCTGAAAGTTGTTAATTAACGCACGCTTTGATAAACATTTTAAAAACTAAAATTAACATAAACGATTAGTAGAGAGGTTAGAAGTGATTAAAAATATGTTAGGTTTTAAATTATTTTTATTCTAATAATGTAAATTATCAACGTTTAATTCATTTAACTTTATGTTTGCATCGTCATTTATTAATGCTCGTTACTAATTAAGATTTATTTATTTTGGAAAATTACTACATCATAAACTGAGAGCCGACGTTAAAGAATAAATTGCGAAAGACCAAAGTGGTTTCCTTCTTTTCCATATAGCAGTTCGTGAAAAAGAAAATTTCGATAAGGTGTACGACCCTGTGATGCGTTAGGAACGATTGGTACCAACAAATTTCTTCAAATTTCATGACATAAGGAATAATTAAGAACCTCCACCAAAGACAAGCTCATATCTTCATTTTTTTCCATGACTATTGGAGTAATATTAGCGCAGTAGAGAAAGGACTGCTTGGGAAAATAGAATTTTAACGATTTATGAGAATTAAAAATTTTCCAAGACTTGAAAGTCGTTATTTTCATCAACAACCCCTATATTTTACTGCATTTTTCATTTTATTTTTCCTAGTCTACAATAGTTTTTCAAGCATGCCGTTATGGGTATTTTATAGCATTAAGGAGATTTTTGAGCATTTATGAGAACTGCGAAAATATAAAAAAAAAACTTTTCCATGACTGAAAAGTCGTTATTTTCATCAATAACCCCTATATTTTATTGCATTATTTCATTTTATTTTTCCTAGTCTACAATTCTTATTAAGCATGCCATATGGGTATTTTATAGCATTAAGGAGATTTTTGAGCATTTATGAGAACTGTCGATATTTTCAATTAGAACTCCCTGTATTTTATTGCAATATTTCATGCTATTTTTCCTACTCTACAATTCTTATTAAGCATGCTGTATGCGTATTCTATAGCATTTTGGAGATTTTTGAGTATATATGAAAAGTACGTGAATATTTTGAGTTTTCTAGGTTTTACAAGTCGTTATTTATAGCCCCCCCCTTCTGTATTTTATGCATATTTTATTATTATTATTATATACAGGTTAGGAGGAGAGGACATAGTTCTATGTCCTCTTTTGTTCACTAACATCAGACAAAAACTAAAAAAGCTCTAAAATGATGTGAATCGTCCCAAAGAATAAAAGTTTAGCCCAAAGTTCATCAAGCATCGTCGATAGAGTTACGCTTCGGTTTCCTAGGATAGCGATGTCGTCGAATAGTGCCCATAATTTAACGGTGCAGCAAAGCATCAAAACAATAAAACTGCAATTGTTTTTTCATACAACTTTGATTATTTGTTTTCCTCAATAAAAAATTAAAGTAACCTTCATAAAACATCCATAATTAATAAAATAATGACAATTGATTTTAAAACGGCCATGAACCCTCCCTTATCATTTTGCTTATGAATTCAAAAAACACCCACTGCTACTTATGAATCAAACTCCATCAATTAGCCTACAAAAATAATTTTTTTCTCTAAACTTATCATTATTTAGGACAAGGATTAATTTGAAATTTTTCTTAATTTTTTCCGATTAATTCCTATGGATATCCTTTATGGATAATTTTTTTAGCGATAACTTATCAAATTGACCCTTTCAAGTAAAATCACTTACTTATATGTACAATTATACATACAAGTTGAAATTGAAAAAAAATGTCAATATACGAGTGAGTGCATCAGACTTTGATAACAACAACTTAATAAATCAATTGAACATTGATTAATTTGTTATTTATTGCATTTTAATTTCATAGAAAATAATCAATATACAATTACTCATTTACATATATGACAAGAAAAATTGACGATGTAAAACTAAGTAAAATGAGCATTTTTTACGAGCTGACCACCGACTGCGCCAATTAAAATTTGAAAGCAACAATTAAATGTGTATTTGAGTTAATTTTAACTAACCAAGTAATTTTTTAAACATTTAAATTTGTTTATTGCATGTAACAATTGCAAACCTTGGAATGTGTTATTAAAAATTCTCTTTCATAGTAAGATTTAAATGCAAAAAGCATCAATTTTTATTATTATTTATTTATTTAATAAGTATACAACAAGGTCGTTTTTCTGGAAGCTTTTTTTTTATTTATATAAGTGTATATTCTAAAAAGTTATTTTTAAAACGTCACTCAATAGATCGCTAAATTTTAAGTAAATTCAACAAAAAAAATCTTATGCAATGGGGAAATTGCTTCTCGTGAAGAGAAAATTCCCCGTTTTGATTTACTTGTAATTTATACAAGTTTCCAGTGTGGTATTTACTTGTATTATTCATATATGCAGGGTTGGGCTAAAGTCAAAAGTTCAAAAAAAGATGAATTTGCTAAGGTAAAACCATTGATAAAGTTCGAGATAGTCCACTGTTAAGTCGGTTTTTACAACATTGGGTGTCTCTCCCTACTCTAGCTCGTTTAGAAGTGATTTGACGGTAATTTTACCTCTAATGAAAATTGTAGACCATAAAATTATCTAGTCGAATCACTAAAAGCATTTGTTTTGGTTATCATAATTAATCTATCAACGTAAAGGAAAAAGAAAAAACTCTGTATTAAGTCGATTTTTACAACATTGAATGTCTCTACCTACTCTAGCTCGTATAGACGTGATTTGACGGTAATTTTACCTCTAATGAAAATTAAAGACTATAAAATTATCTAGCAGAATCACTAAAAGCATTTGTTTCGGTTATCATAATTAATCTATCAACGTAAAGGAAAAAGAAAAAACTCTGTATTAAGTCGATTTTTACCACATTGAATGTCTCTACCTACTCTAGCTCGTATAGACGTGATTTGACGGTAATTTTACCTTTAATGAAAATTGTAGACCATAAAATTATCTAGCTGAATCACTAAAAGCATTTGTTTTAGTTATCATAGTTAGATAATCTATCAACGTAAAGGAAAAGGAAAAAACTCTGTATTAAGTCGATTTTTACAACATTGAATGTCTCTCCCTACTCTAGCTCGTTTAGACGTGATTTGACGGTAATTTTACCTTTAATGAAAATTGTAGACCATAAAATTATCTAGCCGAATCACTAAAAGCATTTGTTTTTGTTACCATAATTAATCTATCAACGTAAAGGAAAAAGAAAAAACTCTGTATTAAGTCGATTTTTACAACATTGAATGTCTCTCCCTACTCTAGCTCGTTTAGACGTGATTTGACGGTAATTTTACCTTTAATGAAAATTGTAGACCATAAAATTATCTAGCCGAATCACTAAAAGCATTTGTTTTTGTTACCATAATTAATCTATCAACGTAAAGGAAAAAGAAAAAACTCTGTATTAAGTCGATTTTTACAACATTGAATGTCTCTCCCTACTCTAGCTCGTTTAGACGTGATTTTACGGTAATTTTACCTCTAATGAAAATTGTAGACCATAAAATTATCTAGCCGAATCGCTAAAAGCATTTGTTTTGTTTACCATAGTTAATCTATCAACGTAAAGGAAAAAGAAAAAACTCTGTATTAAGTCGATTTTTACAACATTGAATGTCTCTCCCTACTCTAGCTCGTTTAGACGTGATTTGACGGTAATTTTACCTCTGATGAAAATTGTAGACCATAAAATTATCTAGCCGAACCACTAAAAGCATTTGTTTTGTTTGCCATAGTTAATCTATCAACGTAAAGGAAAAAGAAAAAAATATGAATTTTAAGTAAATTCAACAAAAAAAATCTCACGCAGTGAGTAAATTGCTTCTTGTGAAAAGAAAATTCCCCGTTTTAATTTACTTGTATTTTATACAAGTTTCCAGTGTGGTATTTACTTGCATTATTTATAAATGCAGGGTTGGGCAAAAGTTAAAAGTTCAAAGAAATATGTTTTTGCTAAAACCTTTAATGAAGTTCGAGATAGATTGATCTACTGCAAGTGTTACGAGCATAATTTGCTAATATTTCTAAATCAGGTTGATATATTGGGATGTGCCTTTGTGACATCTCAGAATGGTCTATTTACAATAGTTGGCCAATATTGCATCTCAATACCTGTCGTAGTTTATTAGTAACTGGGCGATTAAACGGGACAGAACGTCCTGAACTTAGCGCGCCCGCTATTTTTGAATTATATTTTTTCTTTCGAAAACAGCGTGTTTTAAGAAAAAAATACAAGAATACTCTTTTTTATAGAATTAAATTCTACATTTAACTGTGTGATAAAAAAATAAAATATGTTATAGACAAAAAAGTTATTGCAGAACAACGATGAGCAATTGCGCGTAACTCGCGCCCTCTAGCGACTTTTACAAAATTAGGATTTGTTTTTTATATTAGTGCGCTTGATTCGGTCTCTTACCAAATCTCGTTAAAATTGGTGGAGAGGTTTCTGAAATATTCACAAAATAGTGTTTTGGAGCCCCTTTTCAGAGCCTGTGGCGCTCCTTAAAAATCGAAATTAAGGAAAACGAAAAAAAAGGGAACGTTAATTTTAAGTAAAACCCCGATTGGTTATAATCTTGAAAAAAACCAATGAAAAAATATTAAATTATTAATAAAAGTATGTAAATTATTTTCTATTAATATTGAATTAACATATAAATTTTCTTGTTTTTCTGGAAAATCATGCGGTTTAGGAATTTAATGGAAAAATAAGCGAGAATTGTGTGTGTACTTGACCTTTTAACTAACGCCGAGTAAGTTAATTTAAAAAGAAGTAAAAAAGAAGCAAAATAATAATAATAAAAAATTTTACTTATTGCACATTGTCAATAAATTTAAATAATGGCCCTTGTATAACATCCAATATTATTAATTTTCATGTTATAGTAATTGTGCATGTCACATATAACGAGTAAATGAATTTATTACATAAACAAATATTAAACAGAAAAATTTTTTTCCCGATAAATTCTTTAAGTATAGAGTAGGTACAGTAGGTAACTTCTTTTTAATTGTGTGCATAAATTAAGCATTAATTCTATAGTTTGTGTTGATAATTATTATAATTACTTATCTACCTCTATTAATCGTTAACATTCATAGAGTTATTATGAAAATTAATTCCATTTTTCTTTCATTCAATCAATTAACATTTTTTATTTAAGTGGAACAATACCAAGAGCGACTGTAATTAATTTGTATTAACGTTGGATACGGCAATTAATTGTGATTTCTTTTATCTTTATAAATATTAAATACAGGGTTGGGCGAAATGATGGAATAAAATTATTTGTTTTTGCGCAGTTTGCAACGTTGGAATCATCAAAGACGCGTGCCAACTTACATTTTACTGTTGCACAAGATAAAACCTGTTGCAAAAACAATTAAAACGTGATGGGCTTGGTTATTTAGTCCTCATAAGCTACCGTCAAGAGATTGATGCTTCTGTATAACCTTAACTTCCACACAAATGTTGTAACCTTCGATGAAGAGGAAGACACAGTTTTCCAAATACAAGATGATTCAGCTGTAAAGTTGTGGTTGATATGTTCAACCTCTATCCAATTTTGGAATTGGATTTTTTGGTTATTGACCAAATCGATAAATTTTAGACCTTGTCCCATTCATAGTAGGGCACCCTGTATACGAATTATCTTCCAGCATCGATAAAATAAACCCAATTCGTGTAAATAATCGATTTTACTACGACTTCTTAAGCCTAACCTTAAAAATTTCACATGCGATCAGTCTTATTAACTGTAAGAACAATTAAATAGAGCATAACAGAATTTCCATTAATATGCCTCTCCTCTAATATTACATAACAATAAGAAAAACGTTGTAAATTATTTAATGCAATTCATCAAATTAATTTTAATTGAATAATTAACTTTTATCGATAGATACTTAATAACCTTTGCATGTGATGCTTTAAAATAATTGTTAAGTAAAAGTGAGCTCTGCTCAAATCAGTGTCAGAATGGCATATTTGAATAGTTTCCTTATATAAAATTTATAAAGCATTAAATTATCTATCCGAACCACTAAAAGCATTTGTCTTGGTTGTCATAATTAATCTATCAACGTAAAGGAAAATGAAAAAAATAGGTCTAACGTCAGTTTTTGCAATATTGGGTGTCTCTCTCTACTCTAGTTCATTTAGACGTGATTTGACGGTAATTTTACCTCTAATGAAAATTGTAGAGCATAAAATTTTCTAATAGAACTACTAAAAGCATTTGTCTTGATTGCTATATTGTAAAGAAAAATGAAAAAAATATGTATTACGTCTGTTTTTGTACATTAGGTGTCTCTCCCGACTCTAGCTTCTTTAAAAGTGATCAGATGGTAATTTTACCTCTAATGAATAATATAGAGCATAAAATTATCTAGCCGAACCACTAAAAGCATTTGTCTTGGTTGTCATAATTAATCTATCAACGTAAAGAAAAATGAAAAAAATATGTCTAAAGTCAGTTTTTGCAACCTTGGGTGTCTCTACCTACTCTAGTTCATTTAGACGTGATTTGACGGTAATTTTACCTCTAATAGAACCACTAAAAGCATTTGTCTTGATTGCTATAAAAAATCTATTGACGTAAAGGAAAGTGAAAAAAATATGTATTACGTCTGTTTTTGTACATTAGGTGTTTCTCCCGACTCTAGCTCCTTTAAAAGTGATCTGACGGTAATTTTACCTCTAATAAAAATTATAGAGCATAAAATTATATAGCAGAACCACTGAAAGTATTTGTCTTAGTACTCAAAATCAATGCATATCAATGATTCGAATTTTCAGCATATTCGTGCGAAGGTTATAATCCTAAAGTTAATAGTCGTTTGAGAACTAATGTGGTTACCAAAGTTTTCCAAAGAAATTGTACAATGAGCCTTAGCAAATTTAATAATAAATTAACATAAAATGAGAACATTGTAGTTACTCTCTTTGGTTTCATTCCATCATCGCTTCTAAAAACCTCTTGCATAATTAATCAATGAAAGTGAAACTTTAGTTCATCAATTAAAAATTAAAATTTTCTCACGTTGAGGACATCATTACCACACGTTTTGCGAATAATTCGCTACAATGACAACCTTCGCTGATTCAAAATGTGTTTTTCACTTAATATTATACGAGGGTAGCTCAAATATTCAAAAATCGAGGCAAATAAAACATTTAAAATGCTTTAGCGTGAGTTTGAAAATATGTACTTGTGTGGGTAAAAAACAAATTTCAACTTTTAAAGACCAGTTGCTTATTTTTGAAATTATATAAAAATAAAACCACAAGTGCTCAAGTATGTCCACTTGAAATAAATCACAACAATACAAAACCTTTTAAACGAGAGGCAGACAATAATATTCGAGTGTAAATGAAAAGTAGAATGTAAATACAATTAAAATGCGGTATTTAAAAGTGTATTTCTCGTCATAGCGTATTTAACATTGAAAAGAAAAAAATTTAAATCAAAATATTATTCAATCAAGTGCCTACTCTAACCTAACTAATAAGGAAATAATTTTCTATAATTACAAAGTTGTAAAAATATTTTATCTTCACTATACCTGTACATGTTCTATTAATAAATTAAATTATCTTCTTTTTGCTCTTTTTAATAAACCAGCCTTTATAATGAACTAAAAAGTAAATTCTAACCTTACTTATTTATAAGAAAATGTAGCATAAAATGAAATTTCAAAGCATTTGTAATTTAAAATTGTTAAATTGCCTTTTATTTGTTTGTTAGTTTAATAATAAGCTTGTTTTTTACAATTTAAAGTGGATTTAAAAAAACACCGGATGTGCATGGATGTGCATACGAGGAACTTTTTCCTGTTGTTTTTTTTTAAAATTTATTTTGAAAATTTTAAATTATAAACTTTTAAAGAAATGCACATAAAAATACAACAGGAAAAAGTTCCTCGTATAGCCATGCACATCCGGTGTTTTTTATGTTAATGTAAATTACGTGATATTAAAACTGCTTCCGTCCGGAATTGAACCTGGGACTTGTAAGTGATCAAAATTTTTAGGTGTAAACTGTTTCAAAAATTTCACTTTTTTGTAAAATTTGACATAAATTGAAGTTCAAAATATACATTATTTTATATCTTAAGAAAGCTAATTTTACAAGCTTTCAAAATATTGAAAAATATACAGGGTGTTCCATTTAAATTAAGCCTTTTAATTCTATTTCCGGTTAAACCGGAAGTCAAAATATAAAATGTTTGGTATCGTGTAATAGCTAACCTTACAATCTTTCAAAATAATAAAAAATATACAGGGTGTTCCTAAAAATTGTGATATTTTTTTAATTTCCGGTTTAACCGGAAGAGTTTTCTAAACCGAAAATAGTGTCAAATAATAGATATTCATGGGATTGATAAAAATATCCAATTTCAAGATTTATTTTTATTACAACAGAAATTAGAGATTATTGAAATTTTGACATTCAAAAAATCATAACTCCGAATCCGCATCATAAAAGTCTTTAAAAATTTAAAGTTAGATATACAATTATGTTGTCTATAACATATCAAAAAATTAAAAAAATGTTCGGACCAGTTTTTGAGAAAATCGATATCAAAATTTTGACCTACTTGGGCCCCTTAAAGGTAGGCAATTTTAAAACAATTTTGAAAATCGACTTGTTTAGGACGATAGCCCTATATTTTGGCTGTACAATGTCATTTTGAAATTTTTATAATAATAATTACCGGCAAAGTTATAAGGGAAAAACCACAAAATTGGACAATCGTTCTATTGGTCGCCATTTTGAATAAAAAAATTTGAAATTTTTTTTTTTCAATTGGGGTCACATGTACTATCTTATAGCCCAGTAAAATTGAATTTGGCTCAAATTTGCAAATATGCGCCCAAAATAACCACCTTATTTTTGGACACCCTGTATAGATTTCTTATAAAAGCTTAGTTTTCCGATGAAATAATTTTAAAGTGACTAAAATCAAATTTCATCAAAATCGGTTCAGTAGTTTTTGATCCACAGAGTTACAGACATACATACATACATACAGACATTCCAGACATTTTTAGTTCAAAAAATTGAAAAAAAATTTTTTCGATTTTTGGAATCAGGGTGACTCAAAACGTCGAGAACTTCAATAAAAAAAATTTTTTCTACTCCCATATGTGAAACTAAGCATTTCGTCATCACTTACTCGTTACGAAAATAGCATTTTCGTCTCTAGTGAGAAAAAGTGTTATTACAAGCAGATGTTATTTACAACATGAGGTGAAACCAGTTTTTTTGTGGTCGGTTCACATTTTAGTAAAAAGAATTATTTTTTTAAAATGTACTAATTATCGTCGTAGAAAAAATAGCATTTACGACTCGAGATGAAATCCGTTTTTTTCGTTCGAAAGATTAATTCACTCGCCCCTACGGGGCTTGTGAATTAAATTCTATCTCACGAAAAAAACGTATGTTTCATCTCATGTTGTAAAAAATACTATTTTCTCGATTATAGTAACTTTTTCTTGGATTGGAAAAAGTTAACATTTGACAACTAAAGTACAAGTAATTGACAAGAGATGGCGCTTAATCAAAATCTTTTATCTTGCGCATTTCAATGAGTTTTACTTCATTTTTTACGTTTTAAGAAAAAGTGAAATGTTTCTTTCACTCGTCAGCAGTTACCAGACTCGACTTCGTCTCATCTGACAAGAGAACTGACTCGGCGAATAAAAGTGTCACTTTTGCTCTTTATAAAACAATACACTATATTGCTCGATTGTTTGCAAATATATAACTCTAATTGAAAATTTATAATTACGGTCCCAAGACCATGCATTGTGTAAAAAATATTTGACAACTAAAGTACAAGTAATTGACAAGAGATGGCGCTTAATCAAAATCTTTTATTTTTAACATTTAAATGAGTTTTACTTCATTTTTTACGTTTTAAGAAAAAGTGAAATGTTTCTTTGACTCGTCAGCAGTTACCAGACTCGACTTCGTCTCATCTGACAAGAGAACTGACTCGGCGAAGAAAAGTGTCACTTGTGCTCTTTATCAAACAATACACTATTATTGCTCGATTGTTTTCAAATATATAACTCTAATTGAAAATTTATATTTACGACCCCAAGATCATGCATTGTGTAAAAAATATTTGACAACTAAAGTACAAGTAATTGACAAGAGATGGCGCTTAATCAAAATCTTTTATTTTTCACATTTAATATACATTATAATATACAATATTAAATCTTAATTCTTCAAAAATTAGGTAAGTAACTCCAACTGTAAGTTTATAATTACGGTCCCAAGATCATGCCTTGTGGAACATCACATTTTAGAGTTACTGAACATATTACTGTCGCCGTTCAAAATGACTTTAAATCAGCTGCCATAAACCATAAGCATCTAATTAAACTATTTATAAGAACGCATATGAAACATATCGCTTAATTAGTTCAAACTTATTATTAATTATTTTTAATTTTTCAATCACGTAAGGTGGATAATCGTTTTAAAAATCCTAAAAAAGTCTTATTGATAATTTATAATAAGGTTAATTAGAAGCTAACGTTTAATTGAATTTTTTTATCGGTTTATAAGTAGTGATTAAAGTAATTTCACATGCTATTTATTTTTATTTTATTAATACAAGAACAATATTAATTTTATGATTTTAGAAATCGTTTCTAGTGCTCGTAAAATTCTTAGTATTGAATGTCGTAATTTCTAAGCTATAGATTTTCTATTATTAATTAACTCATACTCAAGTTTATCAATTAAACACATCCATTATATCAGTTTGTTATTCATTTCTAAAGGTGATCATTTTAAAATCAAAATGGCGACCAATATAACGATTGTCCAACTTCGTGGTTTTTCGCTTATAACTTAGGCGTTAATTATAATTATGAAAATCTCAAAAAGCCATTGTATAGTCAAAATATAAAGCTTTCGACCAAACCTAATCAATCTTTGAAATTGTACAAAAATGGCCTACCTTTAAAGGGTAACAGTTGGTCAAAATTGTGAAATGGATTTTATAAAAATCGGCTCATGCTTTTTTTTTTTAATTTTGAGTATGTTATAGACATTACAGTGCTCTATCGAGTACTAAGCGTTTTATTAGTTAAAGCTTTCCAGGACCGGAGTTATCATTTTTTGAAAGTCAAAATCGTTCATTTATTGTGCAATAGAAATATGAAAATTGGTACATATGTTGATCCTATTAATATCTATTATTTGACACTATTTTCGAATAAAAAAACGTTTCCGGTTAAACAGTAATTTAAAAAAATATCTGAAGTTTTTACGAACACTGGGTATATTTATGAATATTTTGAAAACTCATAAAATTAGCTATTCAATGATATCAAAAAAATTATACAGTGACTTACGGTTTAACAGGAAATGGCCCCAACTTTCTTATTTTAAATGGAACACCCTGTATATTTTTAAGTATTTTTAAAGATCATAAAATAATCAATCCGATGATACCAAACACTTCATAAAATGATTTCAAAAGTTTTGTTCTGTTCACATCATAATTCTGCCTTAATTTAAATTTTTGGCGGCAATTTAAATTATTTTTTTTGGAAAATTAAAAAAATAAATTTTAATGGCTTTAGCTTTTAAACGGAAGCTTTGTACTTATTAAAAAATTATTTTTCTACAAAAGAGACCAATTTTAGTATATTAATTTGCAGTTTATTTTAATTAGTAATAACATTTGAGTTATCCAAATTTATCTCATTTTTTTAAGGAGTTAATAAAAGTTTATTCTTTTAGTGTCAATGGTCAACGATCAATGCCAATGTCATCACCCATCTAAAACCATATGTTTTTATTTTAAATTAATAAGCCTCGTCTATAACTCAACTCTCTAACTAGGATTTCACAAACTATTAACGTCAAAGAGAAAAATCGTACAAGAAATTGAAAGAAAATCAAAATTTGTCTCAAGAGCTAAATAAATACCTGTCAACTTGTATTATGATAAATTAACATGCCCTCAAGATATTAATTTCAATAATAAGTATAGCTACTGGTTGATTATTTTGTTTGTCTTTAAACACACACGACATAAGGGTAATTCCTTACTAGAAGATGCATCATCATTATAACTCATTTTCATTGTCGCTATAAATTTTCATCTTGTTTTCAATGACTCAATTGACTTTATAAGTGATTTGTATAGAAAATTACATAATGGAGGCAATGAGAAATAACATTCAACGCCAACGTGGATTTAAGTAGCAAAAACAAATTAAAAACATAGCCAACATAATGGGGAAAAAATGTCAGAAATGAACAATGAATAGAATGAGGAAGACTCGGGCAATATGCAATAAATATACAATTTGCAATAAAATAGATGCTCAATTGTTTAACCACGGCACGCTAAGAAAATATTCAGTAAGCAAAGATGATATTGACACGACAACTATTAAAAAACCACAACAATAATCTGCATAATAGAAAAACTTAACAGTAACGAGGGGGCCTTTGGCAATAATTAAATAGTAAAAAAATATAATGGTCTCCTACAAGAAGAACGTGAGAATGAAGAAAACGACTGTAGTAATAATGAAGATAATGAATAAGAACATGGGTATCCACAAACGCATTCTCGACGCCCTGAACCCAATTTTGTACTTAAAAATGTCCCTCACTTAAGAGCGTGTCAGTGTAATTTCATTCGCGTAACTGACCGTACTTAAAAGGTCACGTTAAGCCATCAGTTTAGGTCGAGCTCTAAGCTCAAGCTATAAAGTTCAAGAATCGTTAGAATCGAACGAGATAAATGGAATATCAACTAAGAGAGGTCATCCTCAGCAATAAAGAAGATAACGTGACGCTAAACATAGAGCTGTTGAGATGAAAAATACAGCGATAATGTAACTTTGGGGAGGAAGAAATGAAAATTTCGAAAAAAACTGTATGAAGAGTCGACGAAGAGTTCGGTCTGGGGATGGTGGGTGTATTTTGCTAATATTTCAAAATTAGATTTTAATATCGGGATGTCCCTTTGTGACAACTCAAAATGATCTATATACTCTATCTATTTACTTACTTAAATTTAATCTCCCTAAATTACATTACTAAGGGCATTGAAAAATCAAAAAGTGTAGAAATTATTACTTTTTCAAAAAAATCATAAATCATTTTTAATGTGGAATAAAGGCGGCCCTAGTGATGGGAAAAATTTGAAACTCGAGTAAAGTGTAGCCAACAGTATACTTTATTGACATTCGTAATTAAAAAAATATAAATAATATTACTAAGGGCATTTAAAAATTGAAAAGTGTAAAAATTATTATTTTTCGAGAAAATCAAAATTCATTTTTAATGTGGAATAAAGGCGGCAGTATACTTTATTGACATTCATAATCAAAAAAATTTAATCTCCCTAAATAATATTGCTAAAGGCATTTAAAAATCGAAAAGTGTAAAAATTATTATTTTTTTCGAGAAAATCAAAATTCATTTTTAATGTGGAATAAAGGCGGCCCTAGTGATGGGAAAAATTTGACACTCAGGTAAAGTGAAGCCAACAGTATATTTTATTGACATTCGTAATCAAAAAAATTTAATCTCCCTAAATAATATTACTAAGGGCATTTAAAAATCGAAAAGTGTATAAATTATTATTTTTTCAAAAAATTCATAAATCATTTTTAAAGTGAAATAAAGGAGGTCCTAAATTTGTGGAAAAAATTTGCAACTCCGGTAAAGTGTAGCCAACAGTATACTTTATTATTATTCGTAATCAAAAAAATTTAGTCTCCTTAAATAATATTACTATTGGCATTTAAAAAACGAAAAGTGTAAAAACTAATATTTTTCGTAAAAATCAAAATTTGTTTTTAAAGTGGAATAGGGACGGGCCTACACTACAGTGAGGAGAAAAATTTGCAACTCAGGTAAAGTGTAACCAACAGTATACTTTATTGACATTCGTAATTAAAAAAAATTTAATCTCCATAAATAATATTACTAAGGGCATTTAAAAATCGAAAAGTGTATAAATTATTATTTTTTCAAAAAAATCATAAATCATTTTTAAAGTGAAATAGGGGCGGTCCTAAATTTGTGGAAAAAATTTGCAACTCCGGTAAAGTGTAGCCAACAGTATACTTTATTAATATTCGTAATCAAAAAAATTTAGTCTCCTTAAATAATATTACTATATGGGCATTTAAAAAACAAAGTGTAAAAACTAATATTTTTCGTAAAAATCAAAATTCGTTTTAAAACTGGAATAGCAACGGTTCTATAGTGATGGGAAAAATTTTTGCAACTCAGGAAAAGTGTAGTCAACAGTATACTTGATTAATATTCGTAATCAAAAAAATGTACTCTCTCTAAATAATATTACTAAAGGCATTTAAAAATCGAAAAGTGTAAAAATTATTATTTTTCGAAAAAATAAAAATTCATTTTTAATGTGGAATAAAGGCGGTTCTAGTGATAGGAAAAATTTGAAACTCAGGTAAAGTGTAACCAACAGTATACATTATTAATATTCGTAATCAAAAAAATTTAGTCTCCTTAAATAATATTACTATGGACATTTAAAAAACGAAAAGTATAAAAACTAATATTTTTCGTAAAAATCAAAATTCGTTTTTAAAGTGGAATAGGGACGGTCCTATAGATGGGAAAAAGTTTTGCAACTCAGGAAAAGTGTAGTCAACAGTATAATTGATTAATATTCGTAATCAAAAAAATGTAATATCTCGAAATAATAATACTAAGGGCATTTAAAATTGAAAAATGTAAAACTTATTCTTATTGTTTTTTCGAAAAAATCAAAATTCATTTTTAAAGTGAAATAGGGTGTTCCTATAGTAATGGAAAAAATTTGCAACTCAGGTAAAGTGTAACCAACAGTATACTTTATTAATATTCGTAATCAAAAAAATTTAGTCTCCTTATATAATATTACTAAGGCATTTAAAAAACGAAAAGTATAAAAACTAATATTTTTCGTAAAAATCAAAATTCGTTTTTAAAGTGGAATAGGGACGGTCCTATAGAGATGGGAAAATTTTTTGCAACTCAGGAAAAGTGTAGTCAACAGTATAATTGATTAATATTCGTAATCAAAAAAATTTAATCTCTCGAAATAATAATACTAAGGGCATTTAAAATTGAAAAATGTAAAACTTATTCCTATTATTTTTTCGAAAAAATCAAAATTCATTTTTGAAGTGAAATAGGGTGTTCCTAATAGTGATGGTAAAAATTTGCAACTCAGGTAAAGTGTAACCAACAGTATACTTTATTAACATTCGTATAATCAAAAAAATTTATTCTTCCTAAATAATATTGCTAAAGGCATTTAAAAATCGAAAAGTGTAAAAATTATTATTTTTCGAGAAAATCAAAATTCATTTTTAATGTGGAATAAAGGCGGGCCCTAGTGATGGGAAAAATTTGAAACTCGGGTAAAGTGAAGCCAACAGTATACTTTATTAACATTCGTAATCAAAAAAATTTAATCTCCCTAAATAATATTACTAAGGGCATTTAAAAATCGAAAAGTGTATAAATTATTATTTTTTCAAAAAAATCATAAATCATTTTTAAAGTGAAATAGGGGCGCTCCTAAATTTGTGGAAAAAATTTGCAACTCCGGTAAAGTGTAGCCAACAGTATACTTTATTGACATTCATAATCAAAAAAATTTAATCTCCCTAAATAATATTACTAAGGGCATTTAAAAATCGAAAAGTGTAAAAATTATTAGTTTTCGAGAAAATCAAAATTCATTTTTAATGTGGAATAAAGGCGGCCCTAGTGATGGGAAAAATTTGAAACTCAGGTAAAGTGTAGCCAACAGTATACTTTATTGACATTCGTAATCAAAAAAATTTATTCTCCCTAAATAATATTACTAAGGGCATTTAAAAATCAAAACGTGTAAAAATTATTATTTTTTCAAAAAAATCATAAATCATTTTTAAAGTGAAATAGGGGCGGTCCTAAAGTTGTGGAAAAAATTTGCAACTGGTAAAGTGTAGCATAAAGTGTAATACTTATTTTTCGATAAAACTAGATCTCTAGTCACAGGTTGTTGGGGCACAACTTAAGGTTTTCCGACCATGTTAAAATTTTACATGGATTGTTATCTTTCTATTAAGAAAATTTTTGAAGAATGAGAACGCCCAAATTTCAAAACAATAACTTCTGTATACAAATAAGCACCACCATAATGTAGATGCTACAAAGCAAAAGAGAACTAAAGTGGAATGAACGGCAGTTCAGGGAATGTGGAAATGAAAAATCATACAAAATCCTGGAAACCGGAGAAATTGAACATCAAGGCGAGTTGAATGATTGTACAAACCAAGTACAGTGGCTGCAGTCGGTCTCATTGACTTTAGAATCGAGACCGTGACACTTAAAATGCACAAATCTTTTAAGAACTTCATAATAAGATGTCTGAGCCATCCCAAACAGACAGAGGTGGTCAAAAACAACAAACACGATGATTTGGAACTATTTGAGAATAATTATTAACTGTCTTAAGGAGAGACTGGGCGACAGGGTAAAGAAAGAGGGTCTTTGATGAAGGTGTGGTTGAATCTGCATCAGAAGCCCATCCTCACTTAATCCATCGATTTGTCTGATTCTCAGACATGTAAATAAACCGTATCAACAAAAAATTAATTCCTGCTGCGTCAACGAGGCAATCTTCCAGACTTCTAACAAAAAAAAAGTCCATTACAAAGGCAATTAATTTATCATGTTCAAAAACCAACCCAAAAAATCCTCACAATTAATTCTTTGTTTGAAAAATTTTTAAATCATTTGAGGCAGCAACATTTTACGTCATAATTAGTCAAGAAGAGCGAAAAAAAGATGAAAGACGAAAGATAATCGAGGTCGTTGCCGATCCTTTTAAAAATAAAATTAGACGTCTGTATAACGGTTCATCATCTCGATTCATTCATAAATTTTGCACGTTTTAGATTTTTCATTTAGTTACGTTCTCTCTCTCAGAACGGACAATGGGAAAAAATTGAATTTTTCAACAAGTTTAATTTAACATAAAAGTTATGTAATATGTTTAGTAAATATTTAATCGACGATGCATTTATATTTGTGATAAAAATTGTTATCGTTTTAAAGAGACGCCGTTTCTGAATTTAGTTTGGTTTAAAGACGCGTCCACATAAATGGCGAGCGGCGCTGTCGCTCGGAAATGTTGAATATGGGTGAAATATTCCTACGCCGATAGGCCAACTTATGACGACCTGCTTGCCGAATTTAAACCGTTTATTGAAACATTTAGAACGTACAATCGATTTTCAACAAAATAAGGCAATTTCAATCCCAATGGATGTACTGTGGACGCATCTTTAAACTGAACATAGCTTCTGTACAAAAATTAAACAAATTATTAATTGATTTCCTATATAGCGAGAGTACGAGAGATTTAATTACAAATCATCTCAAAACCAAGGTTTACTTTCCATTTCATGACATATTATCTAATACTTGTAGTAATTATTTTAATTATTGTTTTTCTTTTATATTCAAGGAGAACCATTCGTGTACTATTAAATTCGACATGAAAAGGCAATAATTTGATTTTGATTAAGAAAATAGGAGAAAATGTTCGGAAATGACGTCCAACTCTTATTGTGGAAGCCAACATTGAAAATGGTACTTTCAAAACGCACCCCAAAGATGCTTGTAATTAAGAAAAATATTTGAGATTAAACTGAAAATAGATGAACCTCCTACTATCGAAAATGTTATCACTAAAATTGATAAGGCAAGGTCAATAGCATAGCCTTTACCTATATGTACAAGCAATATTCATGTTTGTAACCCGCAGTTTATTTATATTTACGATTTCACTGGCGCCTAATTAGAATTATTTGACATTGCTCGTGCGCCTTGCTCTGAGCGTAAATGAGCGACCCAGTCTGTTCTTCCCTGTCTCTCCCGACTCTAGCTCCGCCAGGAGTGAGATGAGGGAAATTTTACCTCTAATAAAAACTATAGAGTATACAATTATCTATTCGAACGAATGAAAACATTTATCTTAGTTGCCATAATTAATCTACCAAAGTAAATGAAAAAGAAAAAATTATAAATTAAGTCGATTTTTACAACGTAGAGTGTCCCTCCCGACTCTAGCTCCGTCAAGAGTGATTTGAGGGTAATTTTACCTATAATCAAAATTATAGAGTATAAAATTATCTATCTGACCCAATAAAAAAATCTATCTTAGTTGCCATAATTAATCTATCAAAATAAATGAAAGAGAGAAAATTGCGCATTAAGTCGATTTTTACAACCTGCGGTGTCTCTCCCAACTCTAGGTCCTTAAAGAGTGATTTGATGGTAGTTTTACCTCTAATAAAAATTATAGAATATAAAATTATCTATCTGAACCACTAAAAACATTTGACTTAGTTGCCATAATTAATCTACCAAAAGAAAATTGAAAGTATCAGAACTTTTAAACTCATACTCAATAGATCTCGGTTCAACAAATTTCGTTCTATGAATTGAAATAACTCGTAAAGGAATACCATTTGGACAAGAAGTGACTAAATCTTTTTTGTAGCAAAGCAAATGCATCAAGAAACAAACTTCATTTATAAAATATTTAAATAAACTTAGTACTTTGGCTGCAAATAGCGTTTACACAAAAAACGTTACTTTAAGGTATAAAATCAGGATTTCCTACATCGTTGACTGTAATCCTCCTTACTAGGGGTAGTTATGCATTATAACATTATATCTAGTTTTTCTAGAAAGCTTTAAAGACATAATAAACCTACAAAGTGGTAGTGGCTCGTTGGAGTAATACAAAAACGCGAAGTGAAGCTTGGATGCTATTAAATCAAAGCTCTCCCACACTTAAGTGTAGAAAGTTTTGCCATTTTGATATTATTAAGATGTAAAATTACAAACACGTTTTAACTTTATATGAAAAAAAACCAAACCCACTTATACATTTTATATTAAAAATTTTTTTAAATAAATAATTAAAAACATTTTCTTTCCATTACGTTATAATTTATTAGATTTGTTTCAAAAGATTCAAAGCTTTCGTGTTGGAATGTTGTAGAATTTTTACTCGTTTCAAATTTATTTGACATTGTTTTAATATTATTATTATTTTATACAGGGAGTTTGGAAATTATGATTATAAAGTTTAGGGGGTGGTTCGGCTCTTAAAAGTAATGGTACAAAAATGCATAATAAAACTTTTTCGAAATCGCAATATATTAGCGAAGTTATTAGTTATATAACCTTAATGTTATTTTTTCGAATTTGAAAACTATTTTTCTCAAAATTGTGGTAACATTAATAAAAGAGCCCCCCTTTATAGGCAACTGTGATCAGAACTTTTCTTTACGCTTACCATTTCAAGACGCCTTATTGTAAGTATAATATTCTTCTCACATCAAGGGTTAATTGCTTTAATATTTTTAAAAAAGCCATACATGTATGTATAAATTGACAATATCACCCTATTAAACCCAACAATTTTATGCTTGTAACCATTGAAAATTTTATATTCAAAATTTATTCAACATTGTCCTGTCTTTATTAACAATAACGAAATAAAATTTAAAGCAAGCGCGGCTTTATTCAAATAGTTGCTTTATTTGATAAATAATTGACCCATTAATTTTTTAACAAGTTTTTCAAGAGATAATAAATTTTAAAAATAATTTTACAATTATTCAATTGCTTTGGCGGCGACAGAGGCAACTCAAACGCAGATAATCCCTAAAGTTTGAGATAAAGCAAATTATAAGCCAAAGTTTACACAAATCAAAGCTTGAGTAAGTAATTTATTACCTCTTTATTTTTTAGTGCAGAAACTTCGAATAGAAGAAACATTTCAGGCCTTTCCTTCGACGCTCGCAGAGGCCACTGCGCAAATTTGTCATAAAATTGTTAAAGTCCATTAATGTTCATTCACATAAGCTCTATTTCAGACATACTAAAGCGAAAGTAGGTAATTTATTACCTCTTTAACGTTAACTACAGAAATCTACAATAGGAGAAACATTTCATGTCCTTTCTTCGACGCTCGAAGACGCCATTTTGTTAATTTTTCTTAAAATTGTTAAAGTCCATTAATGTTCATTCACCTAAGCTCTATTTCAGACATACTAAAGCGAAAGTAGGTAATTTATTACCTCTTTAACGTTAACCATATAAATCTACAATAGAAGAAACATTTCATGTCTTTTCTTCGACGCTCGAAGACGCCATTTTGTTAATTTGTCTTAAAATTGATAAAGTCCATTAATGTTCATTCACCTAAGCTCAATTTCAGACATACTAAAGCGAAAGTAGGTAATTTATTAACTCTTTAACGTTAACCACATAAATCTACAATAGAAGAAACATTTCATGTCCTTTCTTCGACGCTCGAAGACGCCATTTTGTTAATTTGTCTTAAAATTGATAAAGTTCATTAATGTTCATTCACCTAAGCTCAATTTCAGACATACTAAAGCGAAAGTAGGTAATTTATTACCTCTTTAACGTTAACTACATAAATCTACAATAGAAGAAACATTTCATGTCCTTTCTTTGACGCTCTAAGATGCAATTTTGTAAATTTGTCTAAAAATTGTTAAAGTCCATTAATGTTCATTCACCTAAGCTCTATTTCAGACATATTAAAGCGAAAGTAGGTAATTTATTACCTCTTTATCGTTAACTACAGAAATCTACAATAGGAGAAACATTTCCTGTCCTTTCTTCTACGCTCTAAGATACCATTTTGTTAATTTTTCTTAAAAATGTTAAAGTCCATTAATGTACATTCACCTAAGCTCTATTTCAGACATACTAAAGCGAAAGTAGGTAATTTATTACCTCTTTGTCGTTAACTACAGAAATCTACAATAGGAGAAACATTTCATGTCCTTTCTTCTACGCTCTAAGACACCATTTTGTTAATTTGTCTTAAAAATGTTAAAGTCCATTAATGTTCATTCACCTAAGCTCTATTTCAGACATACTAAAGCGAAAGTAGGTAATTTATTACCTCTTTATCGTTAACTACAGAAATCTACAATAGGAGAAAAATTTCCTGTCCTTTCTTCTACGCTCTAAGACACCATTTTGTTAATTTTTCTTAAAGTCCACTAATGTTCATTCACCTAAGCTCTATTTCAGACGTACTAAAGCGAAAGTAGGTGATTTATTACCTCTTTATCGTTAACTACATAAATCTACAATAGGAAAAACATTTCATGTCCTTTCATCGACGCTTAAAGACGCCATTTTGTTAATTTTTCTTAAAATTGTTAAAGTCCATTAATGTTCATTCGCCTAAGCTCTATTTCAGACATACTAAAGCGAAAGTAGGTAATTTATTACCTCTTTAACGTTAACCACAGAAACCTACAATAGGAGAAACATTTCATGTCCTTTCTTCTACGCTCTAAGACGCCATTTTGTTAATTTGTCTTAAAATTGATAAAGTCCATTAATGTTCATTCACCTAATCTCTATTTCAGACATACTAAAGCGAAAGTAGGTAATTTACTACCTCTTTGTCGTTAACTACAGAAATCTACAATAGGAGAAACATTTCATGTCCTTTCTTCGACGCTCTAAGACGCCATTTTGTTAATTTGTCATAAAAATGTTAAAGTCCATTAATGTTCATTCACCTAAGCTCTATTTCAGACATACTAAAGCGAAAGTAGGTAATTTATTACCTCTTTAACGTTAACTACATAAATCTACAATAGAAGAAACATTTCATGTCCTTTCATCGACGCTATAAGACGCCATTTTGTTAATTTGTCTTAAAATTGTTAAAGTCCATTAATGTTCATTCACGTAAGCTCTATTTCAGACACACTAAAGCAAAAGTAGGTAATTTATTACCTCTTTTTCGTTAGTTACAGAAAGCTCAAATATAAAAACGATTTCAGGCACTTTCTTCGATGCTCATAGACGCCATTTTGTTAATTTAACGATTTGATACATTTAGATACATCTTTACATGTTTAGTAAAATTTTATTAGCAATGCTGAAATATTGACTCTTATTTCAATATCACTTGTATATTATTGTAATTTATTAAATCCATTACAACATTTCCCACCCGTTTAAATATTAATAAAAGCCACCATTTTGATTAATTTTTCTAATCTGATTATTTATTATTTCATTGTTATCTTGTGGTAGCTTAAATTAAAAAATTTGCTTTTTCCATTAAATTTTGTTTTAAAAATTAGTTCTAGAGCCTTGAAGTTTCCATTAATCGACGATTTATTTATCCACATGTTTCATGTAATTTTTGTAATGTAAAATGAATTAAAATTGTTTTTTTATCGAATCTATGTATATTTACATAAATATCGTAATTGCATTCTGCAAGTTGCACTATTTATTGCTAATACGTGAACTAACCATATGCAAAAGCCAGACGCTTTGCTATTTTTGACACTTTATTTTTAGTTTGCGCTATTAGAGCAGCCCTCAAGGCTGAGATTTATTCAGATAGGCGGAAATCGGTGGTATTAACTACTAATAGTACTGTATATTTTGTAATTTTTTTTTATCTATTCTTGACTTTAAAGGTTAGCAGCTGGTTACGAAAAGAATTAACATTGCAAACATTAATTATTGTCCTTGCAAAATTTGGCATGATTTTTATGGATTTTTTGTTTATTTAAAAAAAGCAAGGATTTCTTCAACACTTTCATCTACAAATCAAAAAAATTTTTGATTTGTAAACTTTCACTTAAAAAATATCGAGATTAAAACCCACAACAAATCAATTTTTTGTAATTTTCGCAGTTAATTATTGAGTCTTAAAATACACCCATGCAAAAACATAAACCAGTACCACCCATTGTAAGAAAATCAGGGTTTGGCTACTTTACAAATGATACTGTTGTATATATAAATATAAGTAAATGTAATTGCCATTATTTGCAATTCTGAACTTGTCTCAAAGTCATCAACCTTTTAAATTTTAATGCGAAAATTCGAATGTCGAAAAGCCTCCTCGCTCTGTCGTTGTTTTTGTGCTGGATACATGAATCATTGATGGGCATAGATTTAAACCATTGTAAGCAATTGCTCGTGGTAATTTTTTTAACATCCACATCTTCAAAGAGAAAACTTGAAGAATTCAGACAACAATCTCCAATTTTAACATCAAACATATTATTAAATTAATAAGTGGTTCAGTGATACAATTGAAATTCATCATCATATGGTATATGAAGCATTTTTTGAATACTTTTAAAAGAAGATTCTAATTATTTAAAAATATTTTATAAAAACTATATGTGAGATTTTAAGAGAGTCCTTGATGTGTGAGTGTGGCCCAATTATTTAGATAAGCTCGATACTATTGAAAATAGCTGTAAATGTCTTTTTAATGAGTAAACCCTGTCTTCGCCTCATCAATCAAGTATTTTTAACTTGATGTGATATTGAATAATTTCTAGCTTAGTTCAAAAAAGCAGAAGACACCCATGAACACATCATGCTATATAACTAATCGGCAAAGGTTACAGCATCTAAATACAAGCGATTTCCCATAAAAACTTAAACTTAAAATTCATGACGTCAACCTGGCTCTAGCTCCTTAAAAAGTGATCTGGGGGTAATTTGATCTCTAATGAAAATTGTAGACCATAAAATTATCTATTCGAACCACTAACAGTAACTGTCTTAGTTGCCATAGTTAATCTATCACAATACATGAAAAAGAAAAAAATAAGTATTAAGGTGCTTTTTGCAACCTGCAGTGTCTCTCGCTACTCTACCTCCTTAAAGAGTGATCTGGGGGTAATTTGACCTCTAATGAAAATTGTAGACCATAAAATTATCTATTCGAACCACTAACAGTAACTGTCTTAGTTGCCATAATTAATCTAAATAAGTATTAAGGTGCTTTTTGCAACCTGCAGTGTCTCTCGCTACTCTACCTCCTTAAAGAGTGATCTGGGGGTAATTTGACCTCTAATGAAAATTGTAGACCATAAAATTATCTATCCGAACCACTAACAGTAACTGTCTTAGTTGCCATAATTAATCTATCACAATACATGAAAAAGAAAAAAATAAGTATTAAGGTGCTTTTTGCAACCTGCAGTGTCTCTCGCTACTCTACCTCCTTAAAGAGTGATCTGGGGGTAATTTGACCTCTAATGAAAATTGTAGACCATAAAATTATCTATCCGAACCACTAACAGTAACTGTCTTAGTTGCCATAATTAATCTATCACAATACATGAAAAAGAAAAAAATAAGTATTAAGGTGCTTTTTGCAACCTGCAGTGTCTCTCGCTACTCTACCTCCTTAAAGAGTGATCTGGGGGTAATTTGACCTCTAATGAAAATTGTAGACCATAAAATTATCTATCCGAACCACTAACAGTAACTGTCTTAGTTGCCATAATTAATCTATCACAAAACATGAAAAAGAAAAAAATAAGTATTAAGGTGCTTTTTGCAACCTGCAGTGTCTCTCGTTACTCTACCTCCTAAAACAGTGATCTGGGGGTAATTTGACTTCGAATGAAAATTGTAGACCATAAAATTATCTATCCGAACCACTAACAGTAACTGTCTTAGTTGCCATAATTAATCTATCACAAAACATGAAAAAGAAAAAAATAAATATTAAGGTGCTTTTTGCAACCTGCAGTGTCTCTCGTTACTCTACCTCCTAAAACAGTGATCTGGGGGTAATTTGACCTCTAATGAAAATTGTAGACCATAAAATTATCTATCCGAACCACTAACAGTAACTGTCTTAGTTGCCATAATTAATCTATCACAAAACATGAAAAAGAAAAAAATAAGTATTAAGGTGCTTTTTGCAACCTGCAGTGTCTCTCGCTACTCTACCTCCTTAAAGAGTGATCTGGGGGTAATTTGATCTCTAATGAAAATTGTAGACCATAAAATTATCTATCCGAACCACTAACAGTAACTGTCTTAGTTGTCATAATTAATCTATCACAATACATGAAAAAGAGAAAAATAAGTATTAAGGTGCTTTTTGTAACCTGCAGTGTCTCTCGCTACTCTAGCTCCTTAAAGAGTGATCTGGGGGTAATTTGACCTCTAATGAAAATTGTAGACCATAAAATTATCTATCCGAACCACTAACAGTAACTGTCTTAGTTGCCATAATTAATCTATCACAAAACATGAAAAAGAAAAAAATAAGTATTAAGGTGCTTTTTGCAACCTGCAGTGTCTCTCGCTACTCTACCTCCTTAAAGAGTGATCTGGGGGTAATTTGATCTCTAATGAAAATTGTAGACCATAAAATTATCTATCCGAACCACTAACAGTAACTGTCTTAGTTGTCATAATTAATCTATCACAATACATGAAAAAGAGAAAAATAAGTATTAAGGTGCTTTTTGTAACCTGCAGTGTCTCTCGCTACTCTAGCTCCTTAAAGAGTGATCTGGGGGTAATTTGACCTCTAATGAAAATTGTAGACCATAAAATTATCTATCCGAACCACTAACAGTATCTTTCTTAGTTGCCATAATTAATCTATCACGATACATGAAACAGAGAAAAATAAGTATTAAGGTGCTTTTTGCAACCTGCAGTGTCTCTCGCTACTCTAGCTCCTTAAAGAGTGATCTGGGGGTAATTTTACCTCTAATGAATATTGTAGAACATCAAATTATCCTCGAAATTATCTATTCGAATCAATAAAAGTATCTATCTTAGCTGCCATAGTAATTGTTCTATTAAAATAAATATAGAAGCCAGAACGAGACATCCAGTACGTAAACTGTTGCAACAACTCTAAATGCAAACAATGTTAAATTGCAAAAATTTTTTAAGTAATAATTGATAAAAATGGATAGTTGAATGCACTTGAAAGAATTAAATCAATTACAACAAATTGATTTGATACTATAAAACAAAACATTTTCACCTAATTAAAATTGATTGTATGTGAAGTGAATCATTTTAACAATTGTTCTAACCTTAACCTCGACAAAAAGTCTGGTTTAAATTAAAAATAATATTTTTTTTACAACAAAGTGGTTGCAACACAAAATATACTTAAATACATACAATTATTTATTTTTATATTTGGTACCACTGATGACTTTTGTTTAAATTACAAAAATAAGCTGTTGTGAAAATCTTACAGACTTTTCCTAGGGAATATTTACTTTAAAATAATAAAATATGTGCACTTTGATTTTAAACAGATAAAATGAGTCTCGAAACGTATAAAATTTAAAAAAATATAAAATAATAAATTTTTAATTTTTTGAGTTGTAATAATAATCTGGTTATTATTATTACACAAAGAAAGTGCCGGAAAGTGCATACAAATTAATGCACCCAAAAGCCAAAACATTAAACATGTGAAAATGAAACAAACCACAGATAAATGATAAATCTATCCGTTCTTGAAGTTTAAAAAAAAGTTATTTTGAACTCAAATATTTAAAATTGGCCACAATTAAAACACTGAACTTGGAGGTGCACCATTCAAAAATTTTGGCGCCACTCAAAAGCGTGTAATGACAATTTTAATTTTGGCATTTATGTGATGACGGCTGTAAAAACGATTTATTTTGTATAAATTGCTTTTGTAAAAATAATATATTATTTATAATTTTAAATTGTTTCATGAAACTTAATAATTATTGCACCTCCTCACGTGAAAAACTCAAAGATGTTGGAACGACACCAACTTTTAAGTTTTTAATAGTTTTTCAGTTTTGGGAAAAATAGTAAAAATCAACAATTTAAGTAAATTAATATTTAAATTATAGGATATAACTAATTAAAAATTAAATTCGTTTAAGATATTTAGTGATCTATGATGTAGCGGTGGAAACTCAAACTAAAACGTGGACTTACGAAAGTGCGAGGACTCGTCGCTAGCAACTTGAGTTTTTCGTCGGAATTATAATTTTGAAAAATTAATTGGATCAAAAATTATTTTTTATTTAATTCCTCGACGTTTGAGCTTCCATGAGTCCAAAAATTCATTAATAGAACCTTAAAAAACCAAGCTCGAACTTGTATGTCTGGCGGCTGCGGAAAACCCACCCCTTACTGAAGAGAGTTTGATGTAATTTGGTTTAAGCCACTTTAGCAAACTGTCATGAACAAAATTAGCTTTTAAGTAAAATCTATACAGGTTGGCCCAAAATAAGAATTATTTTCAAAATTCAAAATGGGGGCCAATACAACAATTATCCCATTTTGTGGTTCTTCCCTTATAATTCAGCCCCTAACTATTATAATAAAAATCTAAAAACAGCAATGTACAGCCAAAATATAACCCCT
Organism: Malthinus seriepunctatus; assembly: GCA_963924605.1. Lineage (NCBI taxonomy): Eukaryota > Metazoa > Arthropoda > Insecta > Coleoptera > Cantharidae > Malthinus > Malthinus seriepunctatus. The sequence continues at coordinate 38,599,839 of OZ004603.1, forward strand.
TAGTCCTACTTTAATTGATTTTTAAAATTGATTCAAAATTGATCACCTTAAACAGGTTAAAGTGGGTTAAAATTTAAAAATTGATTTTTTTCAAAATTAGTTCCGATTCCGGTATAAAACTTTTCGTTTTTGGATTTATGTTATCGACACCGAATTCTCAATCGAACGACGCTTCATTTGTTACGTTGTCTGCTCGATGTGTCACGTTTCAATTATTAAATTTTTCCAGAGCCGGAGTTATGATTTTTTTAAAAATCTTCAAGAGACGCAATTTTCCACTAAATTTTGCTTTAATAATTTGTTAAAGAAAAATACACACCGATAATTGATTTCTAATCTATTGTTTTAAAGCACATATACCGGGTGATTAGCACATTATGCATATTATAACATTAACATTACACATTATAACATTATGCATATTTCCAAAAATATATGAATTGCCATGGTAACATGCCATGGTTACCAAATCCGGCAATAGCGATTTTATTTATCATAGGAAATTTTAAACTGTCAGTGTGTGATTTAAAGAAATATATTTCATGGCAATTCATATATTGTTGGAAATTAGCGTAATGTTAAGTCGCCCTATGGCCAGGTTTGGTGCTAATCACCCGGTAGGTACACACAATTTCATAAAATTGCTAAATTTTACAGCAAATCAAATTTCGAGAAAGACACAAACATTTTAAAAGATTTATAAGTAACTAACCTTTACTGCCAAAATGATCATTTCAAAATTCCATCACAAAAATTTTAAAGACATAAACGCAACAAAATTGTATAAAAATTTAACACAACATGAACAAATCGCTGATAAAAAGGTACTGGGATAATTCGAAAATATTATCGCACGTGTAAAAGTTTCTTATCTCTTTATACCAAATGCGTTCATTTCAATTATTAAGTTTTAAAATTAAATTTTTTCAAATTATCTAATATTTGATCTCTACAAAATATAATATTCTAAACGCATACAGGACGATGCAAAATTTTAAACCCACCAAGTCGCTAAAATAGTGCACATCAAACCCCCACATTTATTAATAATTTTTTTATAATTATTTAATTAATTGGGATGAAAGTCATGTTATTGATTGCGATGAAGAACTTTATGCTCTACCACTTTTATTTAAAGCCTTTTTGACTAAAATAATCAGGAGAGCATGAAATTCTGAAATTATCAAAGGGTTGTAGGTATTTTATAAGTAAAATCATATTCTGGTAAATTCTGCTGTTATGCAGCATGTAAAATTTATTTCGATGACTGATTTAGATGCACAATTTCAACCTCTACAACTTTTATTTAAAGCTTTTTTGTCTAAAATAATCAGGAAAGCATGAAATTCTGAAATTATCAAAGGGTTGTAGGTATTTTATAAGTAAAATCATATTCTGGTAAATTCTGCTGTTATGCAGCATGTAAAATTTATTTCGATGACTGATTTAGATGCACAATTTCAACCTCTACAACTTTTATTTAAAGCTTTTTTGTCTAAAATAATCAGGAAAGCATGAAATTCTGAAATTATCAAAGGGTTGTAGGTATTTTATAAGTAAAATCATATTCTGGTAAATTCTGCTGTTATGCAGCATGTAAAATTTATTTCGATGACTGATTTAGATGCACAATTTCAACCTCTACAACTTTTATTTAAAGCTTTTTTGTCTAAAATAATCAGGAAAGCATGAAATTCTGAAATTATCAAAGGGTTGTAGGTATTTTATAAGTAAAATCATATTCTGGTAAATTCTGCTGTTATGCAGCATGTAAAATTTATTTCGATGACTGATTTAGATGCACAATTTCAACCTCTACAACTTTTATTTAAAGCTTTTTTGTCTAAAATAATCAGGAAAGCAGGAAATTCTGAAATTATCAAAGGGTTGTAGGTATTTTATAAGTAAAATCATATTCTGGTAAATTCTGCTGTTATGCAGCATGTAAAATTTATTTCGATGACTGATTTAGATGCACAATTTCAACCTCTACAACTTTTATTTAAAGCTTTTTTGTCTAAAATAATCAGGAAAGCATGAAATTCTGAAATTATCAAAGGGTTGTAGGTATTTTATAAGTAAAATCATATTCTGGTAAATTCTGCTGTTATGCAGCATGTAAAATTTATTTCGATGACTGATTTAGATGCACAATTTCAACCTCTACAACTTTTATTTAAAGCTTTTTTGTCTAAAATAATCAGGAAAGCATGAAATTCTGAAATTATCAAAGGGTTGTAGGTATTTTATAAGTAAAATCATATTCTGGTAAATTCTGCTGTTATGCAGCATGTAAAATTTATTTCGATGACTGATTTAGATGCACAATTTCAACCTCTACAACTTTTATTTAAAGCTTTTTTGTCTAAAATAATCAGGAAAGCATGAAATTCTGAAATTATCAAAGGGTTGTAGGTATTTTATAAGTAAAATCATATTCTGGTAAATTCTGCTGTTATGCAGCATGTAAAATTTATTTCGATGACTGATTTAGATGCACAATTTCAACCTCTACAACTTTTATTTAAAGCTTTTTTGTCTAAAATAATCAGGAAAGCATGAAATTCTGAAATTATCAAAGGGTTGTAGGTATTTTATAAGTAAAATCATATTCTGGTAAATTCTGCTGTTATGCAGCATGTAAAATTTATTTCGATGACTGATTTAGATGCACAATTTCAACCTCTACAACTTTTATTTAAAGCTTTTTTGTCTAAAATAATCAGGAAAGCATGAAATTCTGAAATTATCAAAGGGTTGTAGGTATTTTATAAGTAAAATCATATTCTGGTAAATTCTGCTGTTATGCAGCATGTAAAATTTATTTCGATGACTGATTTAGATGCACAATTTCAACCTCTACAACTTTTATTTAAAGCTTTTTTGTCTAAAATAATCAGGAAAGCAGGAAATTCTGAAATTATCAAAGGGTTGTAGGTATTTTATAAGTAAAATCATATTCTGGTAAATTCTGCTGTTATGCAGCATGTAAAATTTATTTCGATGACTGATTTAGATGCACAATTTCAACCTCTACAACTTTTATTTAAAGCTTTTTTGTCTAAAATAATCAGGAAAGCATGAAATTCTGAAATTATCAAAGGGTTGTAGGTATTTTATAAGTAAAATCATATTCTGGTAAATTCTGCTGTTATGCAGCATGTAAAATTTATTTCGATGACTGATTTAGATGCACAATTTCAACCTCTACAACTTTTATTTAAAGCTTTTTTGTCTAAAATAATCAGGAAAGCATGAAATTCTGAAATTATCAAAGGGTTGTAGGTATTTTATAAGTAAAATCATATTCTGGTAAATTCTGCTGTTATGCAGCATGTAAAATTTATTTCGATGACTGATTTAGATGCACAATTTCATACTCTACAACTTTTATTTAAAGCTTTTTTGACTAAACTAATCAGGAAAGCATGAAATTCCAAAAGTATCGAAGGGTCGTAGGTATATTACAAGTAAAATCATATTTTCGTTAATTCTCCTGTTATGCAGCATGTAAAATTTATTTCGATGACTGATTTAGATACACAATTTCATACTCGACAACTTTTATTCCAAGCTTTTTTGATTAAAATAATCAGGAAAGCATGAAATTCCAAAATTATCATGGGGTCGTAGGGATTTAACAAGTAAAATCATATTTTCGTAAATTCTGCTGTTATGAACCATGTAAAATTATTTCGATGACTGATTTAGATGCAGAATTTCATACTCTACAACTTTTATTGAAAGCTTTTTTGATTAAATAAATTAGAAAAGCATGAAATTACGGAAGTATCATGGGGTTGTAAGGATGTAACAAGCAAAATCATATTTTCGTTAATTCTGCTATTGTGCAGTATGTGAAATTTATTTTAATGACGGATTTAGAGGCAAAATTTCATACTCTACAACTTTTATTTGAACCTTTTTTGACTAAAATAATCAGGAGAGCATGAAATTACGAAAGTATCAATCGGTATATCAATAACTTGGAAAAATCATATTTTGGTGATATCTCCTATTATGATTTGTGAAGCACGTTAAATTCGTTTTGATGATTGAATTAGGTGTAGAATCAAAGAAAATCTTAAGCACTCGCCGCTGTAGAGGCTAAAATCCACACTAATTAATTCGATAGCCAAAACTGGCACTTTTTCATAATTTTTCTTTTGTAACCCTTTCATTTCGAATTTAACTATTTTGAAGTTAATTAAATTTTTAGAAAAGTTCGTTAATCAGTTAACTATTGTATATTTCAAGGAACAACTTGAGAAAATTTTAAATTGCAAGAGCTTTTGTTTTGCAAATTAAAAATGTTGTTCGGTCAAGATTTATCACTTTATAACGATCCAAAATGTTTAAAATTATAATTAATTACATAATTATGTGTCCCGTCTTAACCCTTTTTAAATAATAAAAGAATTATTAATAATAATTAATATTTAAAAAAAAAGATAAATGACTTTTTAACTGCACTTGATAAGTTTCAGTGCACTGGAGTGACTATCAATGCACGAACCGTGTGTAAAATGATATAGTACATTCAGTGTAAATTGCTAAATGAGATATTCAAAGAGTGCTTATTTTCAAGAATAGAGTGAATGGCCTTGCCAGCCAACAATGTCCTTGTAAATTAACAAGAAGAAGATACCCGATTTATTTTATCCCTTCGAGGGAAATAATCTATAAGTGAAGAATACTTGAATTTTTTTTTCAATTAACGAGATGCAATTTTTTTGCATTCAACCCGCACGTTGTCATGTCAAGTCTTTATAATAATAGGAATGTATTTGAAGAATTTAAAAAGACGACCTCGGTATATCAGAGAGTCAAATACTTGCTTATTTAAATGTATGCAAACTATTGTTTGATTATATAAATATTTTCGGATTAAACCAGTCTAAATAAAAGGATTGTACGGTTAATAAAAATAAAAAATGCATTTTTTCATTAATAAAGAGAGAAAAAGAATACTCATCAAAATAATTAAATGAGACGCGAATTTAAATAATAAATTTGCCATCAGATGCGACGATTAAAATTAGTGCTCGTCTTAATCTCCTCCACGCTTTTCTTTGCCAAAATTTTAACACTCGCAACCGTTTGACCCAAATATTAACTGGAGGAAATTTTATCACCTAAAGAAAATTGGCACAAACGTTCAAAACTAATTATTCATTAATATGTTAATTTGGAGACCACACACACACAAACGTAACATTTTCTTTTATATTTTCTCGTTTTCAGGTGTCTAGTTCAGAAAATAAACAATTTAATCAAGTGTTTTGAAATTATACAACCTTACGATTAATTTAATAAGACTATTTTTATTTTAGTTTAGACTAAATATGCCAAAACATTAGATTAAGTTAACATTTTTCAAATCCTTCAAGAAGTGGTGCGTTCACACTAGGCGAATTAATAAAAAATGATTCGAAGGAATAGTAGTCCAGTCAACGAATGCTCAAAAAGGGGTCAAAGAGGGTGAATGTTTTTCTTCAGAAATGTGTTTGGAGTACTTAGGAGGTAAAAGGAGGCCCTAGCTACATGGCTAAGGTTGGGACGTTGGGAGATGTTTAAAAAATCCCGTTTTTGGTGTTAAATCCGGGTCTTCCAGGCCCTATAACGTATATGAAAGTCGATTAAAAGGCGTACTAAGGAATAGAAACTTTTCTAAAGCTCCGAAAGCTGAAAACATAAGATACTGATGGCTAATTTTGATTATAATGTTTAGGTTAGACCAGGTTAGACGAGTATCTAAGATCACTAAATTATTATTGAAGACTTACGGGATACAAAATCCGGGTCTCCGAGGCCCGATAAAGTATATGAAACTCGTTCTGAGGCATAAAGTTTTTCCCAAAGCTCTAAAAGCAATTTTAGGGCACTGATGACCAATTTTTATTAGAATAGTTAGGCTCAAAGAGTATCTAAGGTCACAGAATTAGTATTGAAAACTTTGGAATTCAAAATCCGGGTCATTGAGGCCCGATAACCTATATGAGAGTGACTTAAAACACGTAATAAGGAAAATAAATTTTCCCAAAGCTCTGAAAGCAATCTTAAGTAACACACTGGAGGCCAATTTTTATTAGAATATTTAGGCTCAAAGAGTATCTAAGGTCACAGAATTGGCATTGAAAACTTTTCAATACAAAATCCGGGCCTTTGAAGTCCGATAACGTATATGAGAGTCACTTAAAACGCGCAATAAGGAATATAAATTTTCCCAAAGCTCTGAAAGGAATCTTAACACACTGGAGGCCAATTTTTATTAGAATATTTAGGCTCAAAGAGTATCTAAGGTCACAGAATTCGTATTGAAAACTTTGGAATACAAAATCCGGGCCTTTGAGGCCCGATAACGTATATGAGAGTCGCTTAAAACGCGTAATAAGGAAAATAAATTGTCCCAAAGCTCTGAAAGAAATCTTAACACACTAGAGGCCAATTTTCATTAGAATATTTAGGTTCAAAGAGTACCTATCTAAGGTCACAGAACTGGTATTGAAAACTTTGGAATACAAAATCCGGGTCTTTGAGGTCCGATAACGTATATGAGAGTCGCTTAAAACGCGTAATAAGGAAAATAAATTGTCCCAAAGCTCTGAAAGAAATCTTAACACACTAGAGGCCAATTTTCATTAGAATATTTAGGCTCAAAGAGTATCTAAGGTCACAGAATTCGTATTGAAAACTTTGGAATACAAAATCCGGGCCTTTGAGGCCCGATAACGTATATGAGAGTCGCTTAAAACGCGTAATAAGGAAAATAAATTGTCCCAAAGCTCTGAAAGAAATCTTAACACACTAGAGGCCAATTTTCATTAGAATATTTAGGCTCAAAGAGTATCTAAGGTCACAGAACTGGTATTGAAAACTTTGGAATACAAAATCCGGGTCTTTGAGGTCCGATAACGTATATGAGAGTCGCTTAAAACGCGTAATAAGGAATATAAATTTTCTCAAAGCTCTGAAAGGAATCTTAACACACTAGAGGCCAATTTTCATTAGAATATTTAGGCTCAAAGAGTATCTAAGGTCACAGAACTGGTATTGAAAACTTTGGAATACAAAATTCGGGCCTTTGAGGTCCGATAACGTATATGAGAGTCGCTTAAAACGCGTAATAAGGAATATAAATTTTCTCAAAGCTCTGAAAAAAATCTTAACACACTGGAGGCCAATTTTTATTAGAATATTTAGGCTCAAAGAGTATCTAAGGTCACAGAATTGCTATTGAAAACTTTGGAATACAAAATCCGGGCCTTTGAGGCCCGATAACGTATATGAGAGTCGCTTAAAACGCGTAATAAGGAATATAAATTTTCTCAAAGCTCTGAAAGGAATCTTAACACACTGGAGGCCAATTTTTATTAGAATATTTAGGCTCAAAGAGTATCTAAGGTCACAGAATTGCTATTGAAAACTTTGGAATACAAAATCCGAGCCTTTGAGGCCCGATAACGTATATGAGAGTCGCTTAAAACGCGTAATAAGGGATATAAATTTTCTCAAAGCTCTGAAAGGAATCTTAACACGCTGGAGGCCAATTTTTATTAGAATATTCGCTGAAGAGTCGTACTAAGGAATAAAAACTTTCTCAAAGCTTTAAAAGCAATCATGAGACATTCATAGCCGATTTTTAGAAAGATATTCCTAAATATCAGAAGAGTATCTATAAGGTCATAGAATTCTTATTGAAAACTTTGGAAACAAAATCTGGGCCTTTGAGACCCGCTAACCTATATGAAATTCGCTGAAGAGTCATACTAAGGAATAAAAACTTTCTCAAAGCTCTGAAAACAATTTTAAGCCACTAATGATGGCCAATTTGTTAAACTCAATAAGCGAACAACGAAGTTGTTCCGGGAGGCACGGAGTGCCGACTGGATACCGTTTTTATAATCTTCTTTTTACGGCTTATCAGAATATGAGATCAAATTTTCAATTAGGTATAAGGGGGAGGCGCGGGGGGACTTTAAAAGTGAGAAAAACGCAAAGTTTTATTAGCAACTAAGCCGTCCTTGGATTGCAAGAGTTCAAATTTGGGAGGGACGTAAGACACACCCACAGCTATCCCCTCTCCAAATTTCCGACGAATCCGAACGATCCAATTTTTTTTATAGGTTTACATTGGTCGAAAAATCAAAATGGCCGAATCCGTGCAAAAATCGAGATTCGGATACTCTAGCGAGTCCCCATAAACTCACCGATATTAGTTTCCGAAAATGGCACGAGATGGCCGCGCAGCGGCCGACATTAAATTTCGAAAAATCGTCGTGCAACTTTGAAAAGCTGTAAAAAGAAATCTAAGCCAAAATTTAAAAATGTAGTTCACGGTTGAACGTTAGACGTCATCTGGCTATCGCCTCCGACACGATTTGGACCGATCCCTTCGGTAGTTACCGAACGTAAGGAAACCTCGGAATTTCGGCGTAACAAAACAATTTTTTTTTTCGGAGCGGATTTTAATTTCGGATCTGACGTCCCTAGGGGGTCTAGATCGTCGTTCCGGTATCGGTTCCTCGAGAGCTCTCACACCCGCCCCACGGAGGGGGGGACAAGAAATGGCCCTTGCGCCGAGAAGCCCATGGCTCTACCTATTGCACCTGCGGCTTTCGGATCGGTTCTGAAAGTTAGCTCGGACCTTCTACTAAAAATGACCACAAGATAATTTCTACGTTTCCCATACAGAGGGCGCTGCAATTTTCACAAAAAGTGTCGATTTTTAGCCACAATTTGGGGATAACGGGAGAACGCGGAGGCCTACGGCGTCCCGCCTTCTCTCAGAGAGGGAAAGCCCAATTTCGTAAAGTAGGCCGCCGGGAATTTTTCGAACCATCCATAGGGCGCCTCCAATTTGAAATGGCGCAGTCGGAAAAGACTAAAAATTCGAAAAATTCGTGAGCACGAACGAGAAAAAAAGTGCCGACTTTTTCGCTTAATTATCGTTATTGGACCGAGTCCCCATCGTTTGTCGCCGGCGGCAGGCCAAAAAGGCCTTAAACAAAATTTGACATAGTCCAGTAAGCAAGTTCGCTTATTGGGCCGAACCGATCTCTACACTATATCTTATGTATTCCGTTCGGGGTCGAAACTGACGAATTCGGCGTCAAAAATGAGCTACGGCCAAAAGGGCCCGAGTTGTGGAATTTTTTAGGTTTTAGACTTTGTCGCCAAAAATCGTAGCTGGGGCATAGGGCAAATCGTAGCGATGCCGAGCGGAGGTCTTTTCGACGACACCCCGGGCTACGTCGGTGCCGAGTCTGGGATCGATCGGGGATTCCCCTGATTTTTAAAGTCCGAAAAACAAACGAAAAAATTGAAAAAAATGAAAATTTCACCAATCGAGTTGAAATTCGGCATGGGTGTCGAGGAAGTGCCCCAGATCACATTTTCGTTTATTAAAAATCTAAAAGTTCAAAAACAAAAGAAATAGTCTTCTTTGAACATCGAAACTCAAAAATGTCTAAAATTTTTATTTATAACACGGTGATGTTGAAATTTGGCATGTGTGTAGTTTCTGTGGTCCGATTGACAATTCCGTCAAAAAATTTTCAATAAAAAAATTCGGACACCCCTTTTGGGGGCTTCAAAATTTTTCAAGTCTGATCGTCAAAATTTTTACGCCATTTTGTTTGGGTCGAGGTTCTATAACTTTTTTATTGGGGGACATTTTTTGACCCACGTGCCGTTTGGGCGCTAGGCACCAATTAAGGTAAAAATATTAAAATTTTCAAATTTAGACCTTTGCCGCAAACACAAAAGTCAAAAAGGTGGCACTAATTTGCTTCGGGAAGGTTGTTCGAACTCTCCCCTTTCGATATCACTCAAAGACAACCTCAAAAAATTTATAGGGGGGACGCAAGAAATTATTTTTTAACTTAAAATTTTCATAAATTTAATTTTACATAGTATAGGTAATTAACCAGCGGTCCGATCGGGCGGAATCCCCGATTGCATCCACTTTGAATAAATGTTAAGAGCTATATTATATAAAATAATTTTAGTTATAAAAACATTTATAACGTAGATTTCGTACATTTCTGATTCCAAAACATAAAAAAATTACTTAAAAAAAACTTGAACCTATAAACTGTATAAATATTAGGTGCTTTCCATTTGTTGAAAAGTGCAGCTCCAAACTAAACATAAATATACATAAATATAAAACAAATAACGTAGATTTCGTACATTTCTGATTCCAAAACATAAAAAAATTACTTAAAAAAAAATTTGTTTTATATTTATGTATATTTATGTTTAGTTTGGAGCTGCACTTTTCAACAAATGGAAAGCACCTAATATTTATACAGTTTATAGGTTCAAGTTTTTTTTAAGTAATTTTTTTATGTTTTGGAATCAGAAATGTACGAAATCTACGTTATAAATGTTTTTATAACTAAAATTATTTCATATAATATAGCTCTTAACATTTATTCAAAGCGGATGCAATCGGGGATTCCGCCCGATCGGACCGCTGGTATTAGAATAATTAAGCTAGAAGAATATTTAAGGCCATAGTATTATTACTGAAAACTCTGGAATATAAATCCCAAGACCCATCAGCAAAGTATAAAATTCAAGAACTTTCCTAAAGCTCTGAAAGCAATCTTATGTCGTTAGATAGACACAGACAGACATACACGCCGGCAGTAAAACACTCAGACAGAGATTCTGACTTAGAGGAAAATAAGTAATGACAGTCTTCAGAAATGTGTTAGGAGTAGTTAGGAGGTAAAAGGATGCCCTAGCTACATATGGCTAAGGTTGGGACGTTGGGAGATGTTTAAAAAGTCCCGTTTTTTGGTGTTTTTGCTTATATCTCAAATTCTTAGCTAAATGAAAGCTTATCAAATTTGCTACAAGATTGTTTCTATTCATTTTTTCTCTATTTCTTTAGTTTTTGAGATATTCTCAAAAGTTTGACAAAAAACATAATAAGCAAAATTTTGTTTAACATTGTCGATTTTTGCATACCGATGTCTCAAAAACTATAAGGAATAGGAAAAAAATGTTTATAAACAATCTTGTGAGAAATTTTATAAGCTTTAATTTTTCTAAGAATAATTTTTTCGCTAGGGCCTACCGTTTTTGAGATGTAAGCAAAAACCCCAAAAATAGAACCTTCCAAAAGGCAATGGCAAATCATCCAAAGAAATATTGCCTAATAGGCCTTCACATGCTCTGTGAGTAGATTAAATTAAAAAATATTGGTAAACAAAAACCTGTCAACCTAGTTAACTTACCCGGACCTACCCTAAACTAACCTACCCTAGCCTACCACAAACAGTAATTTTTATTAAAAGTTAATGAAATTTATTGCTTTTTCTAGAGAGTTGGGAGAGTGCATGGGCACTTTCGAATGCTCATTAAATTCTCAAATTCAAAAATTTTTAAATTTATATAAAACAATGCCCGTTCTCTTTTTTAGTTTGGAATTGTGCCACTTAAATGCCACTTTGTTGGCCCAAGAAAATTTAGATTAGATCAAATGAAAATATTTCGTGCTTGAATTAGAGACAATAATTATCCTTAAAATATTAAAACTTCCTGACACGAATTAATTTATTTAAATTTTTTTTTAAATTAATTATTTATAACAAGTTGTGTGTAGGATTCTTATTTATAAAAAAAAATCGAATTTGTTAGTTAAATTTAAAACAGCATGTAGGATAACAATGATACATTGCATATTTATTAAATTATGCGCCTATAATTATGAAATTAAAATATAACAGTTAGTTGATTTTAAAATAATTGTAGGTGGATTTTATATAAATAAATTGCTAAATTTTGTGTTTTGACTATTTAATGATCAAGTTTTGCCAAAAAATATTTTTTTTTCTATTAAACCAAAGCTCATAAATCGTCTTTTTACTAAAACATACTGTAAATTACTACCGCAACAAGTGGAATGGTCCTTCGGTGATGAAAATTAACTTAAACATCTTCCTGTATATAAAATTTTTTTTGGCTCTCCTTGTAACGACAGGGAACAATTACAAGGATTCTCCTAAGGTTAAACCACTCGAAGAGGAGTGAGGTTAAGTGGTTCAAATTTAAATTAAAAATTGGAGCTAAATTTTGAACAATAGACGAAAGTTTGAAAATTCGAGTCCTATCGTTTTCATCTTAACATAAAACCCAAATTGTGACTCATAAATTGTTGTAAATTAATCCAATTGTTACAAAATTCGGTTAATAAAAAAGTGTAAGAAAATCCTAAAAGATAGAAATAAACTGAAAATGATCATAGTTCTACTTTAAGAGTTTAGGTTAATACACTTAGGGGACAAGTTCGTATTTTTTTAAGTTTTAAATTTAGATTTACGAAGTTCAAGTACACGACTTTAGTACTTAATTTAGTTTGAATACTGACGCACTTATACCTTAACACAAGGAGCTTTGAGCTTTGAGAGCAGCCTCAGCAGCGATGAAATATTCACTTATTGGGTAGACAACTGAAAGTCAAAACATAACCATTATTTGACTCTTTTTTTAGCAACGAGCGTCTTCTACAACTATACAAGAAAGCCTAACGACCACCCTTTAAAGTCAAAAAGTCAACAAATTATAGGTTTATGAACCATTTTTAGAACTTACAAACGTTAAAAGTAAAATAATTTTCAGTTTTTATGTAACTTTTATTTACTTTCGTCTAAAAATATTATGCAGGCTCTGGTGTACTTCTTTACTTTAGTATCATGTCAAGATTAAACCAGTCCCAAAATATTAAAATAAAGAAACCAAATGATCATAAAATCGAAATAATATGCGATGAAATCACGAAAGGTTACTTTTGAAAAATTTTTCTAGGAAATCTTAACGTTTTTGTAAAAAATAATAAAAAATATTAAATTCTCAGACTGTTATTGTACAGGCTGTCCCAAAAAAGGTGGCCGCGACGAATGCTCAGAACATTTAGGCTAGAAGAGTATCCAAAGTCATCCAAATATTAATGAAAACTTTGGAATACGAAGTCCGGGTCTCTGAGACCCGACAAAGTACGAAAGTCGGTGAAAACGAGTGCTAAAGATTTAAAAATTTTCTTAAAGCTCCGAATGCTCTCATAAGACACTAAAACGATTTTTATGAGAATATTTACGCTAGAACAGTATCTAAGGTCACAGTATTATTAATAAAAACTTTTGGAATACAAAATCCGGGCCTTCCAGGCCTGATGACGTAGGTATATATGAGAGTCACTGAAAATGCGTGCTAAGGAATAGAAAATTTCCCAAAGCAATCCTAAGACAGTAAGGTCCAATTTAGATTAGAATATTTAGGCTAGAAGAGTATCTAAGGTCACAAAATATTGAAAACTTTTAAATACCAAATCAGGGCCTCCGAACTCCTACAAAGTATATGAGATTATCTGAAAACCCGTACTAAGGAATAGAAACGTTCCCAACGCTCTGAAAGCAATTTTAAGACAATCGAAGGCAATTTTGATCAGGAGATTTAGGTTACGAGAGAATCTAAGGTCAAAGCATTATTATTGAAAACTTTAGAATACAAAATCCAGGCCTTCGAGGCTCGATAACGTATATTAAAGTCGCTAAAAAGGCGTACTGTAGGAATACTAACTTTCTTAAAGCTCTGAAAGCAATTTTAAGACACTGGAGGCCAATCTTCATGAGAATATTTAGGCTACAAGAGTACCTAAGGTCACAACATTATTTTTGAAAACATTGGAATACAAAATCCGGGTCTTTGAGGCCCGACAACCTTAATGAAAGTCGCTTAAAATGCGTAATAAGGAATAAATCTTTTGCCAAAGTTCTGAAAGGAATCTTAACACACTGAAGGCCAATTTTTATTAGAATATTTATGCTAGAAGAGTATCTAAGGTCCCAGTATAATTGTTGAAAACTGTGGAATATTAAATCCGGGTTTTCCAGGCCCTATAACGTATATGAAAGTCGATTAAAAGGCGTACTAAGGAATAGAAACTTTTCTAAAGCTCCGAAAGCTGAAAACATAAGATACGGATGGCTAATTTTGATTATAATGTTTAGGTTAGACGAGTATCTAAGATCACTAAATTATTATTGAAGACTTTCGGGAGACAAAATCCGGGCCTCCGAGGCCCGATAAAGTATATGAAACTCGTTCTGAGGCATAAAGATTTTCCCAAAGCTCTAAAAGCAATTTTAGGACACTGATGACCAATATTTATTAGAATAGTTAGGCTCAAAGAGTATCTAAGGTCACAGAATTTGTATTGAAAACTTTGGAATTCAAAATCCGGGCCTTTGAGGCCCGATAACGTATATGAGAGTCGCTTAAAACGCGTAATAAGGAATATAAATTTTCTCAAAGCTCTGAAAGCAATCGTAAGACACTAATCATGGCCTATTTGTATTAGAATAATTAAGCTAGAAGAATATTTAAGGTCATAGTATTATTACTGAAAACTCTGGAATACAAATCCCAAGACCCATCGGCAAAGTATAAAATTCAAGAACTTTCCTAAAGCTCTGAAAGCAATCGTAAGACATTCATATAGCCGATTTTTAGAAAGATATTCCTAAATATCAGAAGAGTATCTAAGGTCATAGAATTCTTATTGAAAACTTTGAAACACAAAATCCGGGCCTTTGAGACCCGCTAACCTACTCGTATATGAGATTCGTCGAAGAAGGAATAAAAACTTTCTCAAAGCTCTGTAAGCAATCTTATGTCGTTAGATACACACAGACAGACAGACACGCCGGCAGTAAAACACTCAGACAGAGATTCTGACTTACAGGAAAATAAGTAATGACATGATAAGTAATGACATAAATAATTACATGAAAAATTAGTTAAAAGCAGTAAAAGTCAGTCGCTGTTTAAGGCGGTCGCGGTATCGTCCTCCAGCATTTCCATTAGAAAAGGGATATCCTTTACGTAAACAGCAATTAACACTAAATTATGAAATATATGGAAGAGAAGTAATTTCTTACCACATTTTGTGTGAGTGGTAAATTTTTCTTTTGAAGTAAATAATTATTAAATATTTAATTAAATATCGTATGCAAAGTATTTATAAATTTTATTAACGATGTCATATTTACGAGAAGAAAATGCAAATACGAAAACATTTATTGAATAATAATGATCTTTAATTAACTAATCTTACCTTTATACTTAGTAGAAGTCGATTTTATAAATTCCGGATGTTCGGACACAACGTTTTCAATAGTTATGCTACTAATGTTGTCTTGTTTTGCACGAAAAGCTCCATGTCCAACTTGCACCCACACAACAATAATTAACGTCAAAAGTATAGTAATTGTAATACCGGCAATTACAGTACTTACACGATGATACATTTTTGTAGTCATTATTCACTTTGCACTTAAAAGTTTTTCCTCTATTTAACACTTAAAAACCTATAATTTAAAAACCATTAATATCGATAAAAATTTGCCAAGAAAACCAAATGGAGCAATAAACATCAAATTAGTCTTCAAAGATAAATAAACAAAAATCAATCTTTTAAAATAATTAATTTTAGAAGTGGTTAGTACCAAAAAATCATCATCAAACAGATGATAGATTAACGATACCAAATATTCACCGAATATAAATAAAACTAAGGTCAAAGCTCTATTTTCTCGATATTAAAGCCATATGCTCGCTGTACAATAAAATAAGTATAAATCACGTATTAATTGCAATTTAATTTCATTTTATTTTAAAAAAATCCCTAAAGTTTCGATCTTTTTTTAAAATCATCATCAGGGTGCTAAAACGTGCTAGCGCAGCAGAAAAAGTAGCTGTTACTAAAAATAAGTTTCATAACTCATTAATTTTAAAAATAAATTTTTATTACTTTAAAAAAGTTACGTAATGTTTAAATAGCCGTTTTTTTAAAAAAAATTAATAAAATTATATACAGTGTGGCTAAAAAGTGAGTTTGAGCTTTAGCAAGCTAGAAATATTCAATGAAACTAAGCGGCTTTGACTTACTAGATAAAATATCTTTATAAAAAAATTATTTTTGATTAAAGTATTCACAGGGTGTCCAATGGTAACAAGCATACCATTGGGACACCCTGTATTAAAATAAAATACTAATTAATTATTAATGAATTTACCTTAAATAATAAATTTTATCTATTGGACATTAGCAAATAAAATTTATTTAATGGAAATATATAATTATTTAATTTTAATAAATTTTCTTTAATTAAATGCATTTTTGAGGGTGTTAAAACATCATGGTACAATATTCCACTTGTAATCGAACTCTGAAAAGAAAAAAAAACATGATTAGCACACTTTAATAATTAAAAATTGCTACTTCATTAATTTTTGACCCAAAACCCTTTAAAAATATCGACCCAACTTGCCCTACATTTTTTGCCCTTTAATTAAATCAATATTTAAAATTTTTAAAAATTACATATTAACGTCTGGATGAAAAGTCTCGTGTTTATATAATTTACACGCGATTATGATACCGTTTTTCTTTATATTTGATTCAGCACAATTATTACAAACCTAATAAGTTTTTCACACAAGCAATTCTAGGAAAGAAACATTGCAAATTTAATTAGCTTAGTACTTCTTTAATAATACGTACATACACAACCACCCCTCACATTTTAAATTAACCTCAAAGTTTATAAATAATCAATTTTCAATTACAATATTAATAATTAAACATCTCGTGCGCTATTATTGATGCTTCTAGTTTTCATTCATGAAATTTAACCTTTTTTTTAAGTGTAGGTTTTTCTTTATTACTTGTTATAAAACAAAATTGGCAAGAGCAATGATCTCACACGTTTTTATGTGATTTTAGGAGCTGCTCGCGTGTCCGAAAAGATTTTTGTTAATTAAAATTGTGTCTCAAGGTTTCAGATAATTGTCCTTTCCAAACCATTGCATTTTGGCCCGATTTAATGGCCCAACTTAGGCGCCACCAATTAAAAAAAATTATTGTTATTATATGGAATTAACCTCGAGTATATTGAGGGTTGCATTTTGCCCTCGTTTGCTTTTCTGGAAAATATAGCTTTTTTGAAACATTCTTTCATGCTTCTATTAACAACAAACACTAAAATAAAAATTTTAAAAACCTGCTTCAAAAAAAGATTTTAAAAATATTATTACAAATTTTACAAATTTGAAAGACCCTATGGACTGTTAAACCCGATTAAGGAAATTGAAAACTTGTAACAGTTTAATAGGCTAGGGTAAAATGCTGGACAAAACAAAATGGCAACTAGTGACAACCTTCTAGGGTTGGAAACTATTATCACAGACAAAAGGCGACTTTCTCAATTTCTGTAAGTTCAAAAACCCTTCGTTCTAAAATTCTAAAGGGCACACTGAAACCTTGTAAGAGCTTAGTAGGGTGCCATGAGGGTTAGAGGAAACAAATTGGACAATGGTAACAGCCCTTTAGGATTAGAAAATATTATCACTTGACAAAAAGCGAGTTTTCTCAAGTTCTGTAAAGTTCAAAAGCCCTTCGTTATAAAATTCTAAATCGCACACTGAAACCTTGTAACAGCTTAGTACGGTACCATGAGGGCTAAAGGAAACAAAATTGACACTACACTGGTAACAGCCCTATAAGATTAGAAAATATTACCACAGACAAAAGGCGAGTTTTCTCAAGTTCTGTAAAGTTCAAAGATCCTTAGTTCTTAAATTCCATAAGGCAGACTGGAACCTTATAACGGCTTAGTACCACGAGGGCTAGAGGAAACAAAATTGACACTGGTGACAGCCCTTTAGGATTTGAAAATATTATCACAGACAAAAGGCGAGTTTTCTCAAGCTCTGCAAAGTTCAAAGGTCCTTAGTTGTTAAATTCCATAAGGTAAACTGGAACCTTATAACAGCTTAGTCTCATGAGGGCGGGAGAAAAAAAATTGACACTGGTAACAGCCCTTTAGGGCTTGAAAATATAATCACAGACAAAAGGCGAGTTTCCTCAAGTTCTGTAAAGTTCAAAGGTCCTTAGTTCTTAAATTCCATAGGGCAGACTGGAACCTTATAACAGCTTAGTACCACAAGGGCTGGAGGAAACAAAATTGACACTGGTAACAGCCCTAAGTTCTGTAAAGTTCAAAGGTTCTTAGTTGTTAAATTCTATAAGGTAAACTGGAACCTTGTAACGGCCCTTTAGGATTTGAAAATATTATCAGAGACAAAAGGCGAGGTTTCGTAAGTTTTGTAAAGTTCTAAATTCAGATTGGAACCTTATATCAGCTTAGTACCATGAGGGCTGGAGAAAACAATATTAACACTGGCAACTGTCCTTTAGGGTTTGAAAATATTATCACAGACAAAAAGCTAGTTTTCTCAAGTTCCGTAAAGTTCAAAGGTCCTTAGATGTTAAATTCTATTGGATAAACTGGAACCTTATAACAGTTTAATACCATGAGGGTTGGAGAAAACAAAATTGACACTGGTAATAGCCCTTTATGGTTTGCAAATATTATCACAGACAAAAGGCGAGTTTTCTCAAGTTCTGTAAAGTTCAAAGGTCCTTAGTTGTTACATTCCAAAGGGTAAACTGGAACCTTATAACAGTTTAGTACCACGAGGGCTAGAAGAAACAAAATTGACACTGGTAACAGCCCTTTAGGGTTTGAAAATATTATCACAGACAAAAGGCGAGTTTTCTTAAGTTGTGTAAAGTTCAAAGGTCCTTAGTTCTTAAATTCCATAGAGCAGATTGAAACCTTGTAACAGCTTAGTAAGGAATGAAAAGAGCTAGAGAAAACAGAAGATTTTTACGATTGCTTTAGCAACCGGTATGAATAGCTTTACGTGCCCCCCGAAGCCCTAAACCTACAATTCTCGATATTTAAAAAAATTTAATACTTAATCATTCACATTTTGTAAGTCATTTATACACAATTGAGTGTAGAATTTTGATTAGTTCTGTTGACTATAAAACATTTTTTACACATGATTTGATTAATGCAAAACACTGAATTAATTCACAGTGTGTCATCGACACGTTTTGCTTATTTTCCTCCTTGTTTTATTTTTTTCGCATATTTCAATTTTTAATAAACATTAATAATAGGACGAGAGTAGAATTTTTTTTAAATGATTTAAAAACAAAATGGGGTCAAAATTAATAATATTTTTTACGAGTACGATACGGAAATTTACGGCGATTTTAACGCAAAATCTGTAATAATTATTGCTGTAGTAAACATAAAGAGTGTGTAACGGAAGTTCAGCAATTGTTGTAATTGTAAATTGATAAAAAGAAATTTTTTGAAAATTTTGAAATTTTTGTGATGTTTTATTATTAGATTTTAAAACTAACGGGAGAATATAATCAAATTAACAATTGTTACATAATTTAATGATTAAGTCAAAATATTTTGTCAATACATTAATGTGATAAAGAGGAGATTTTTATCTTGTAGCTAATTATGCGCTAATTAAGACGACCCTGTGTAATTGAATATTTTCTTAACGCTTAACAAAAATTCCTCAAATTTTTATTCTAAACTATACATTTCTATTAAAAATGAAAAATTAATCTTTTTTGGTTGAATAAAACAAATATGTAAAAATCTCCATTAAATTTGCAAATCAAATTTTTGCATTAAAATAATAATTGAATATAAATTACATCAATTTATTATCACATTCAGTTGTCTCTTTAATCCGGACTACTGTGATTTTTTGTCATTTTTTACAAAACCTAACACTTTTTATAAATTACTTCTCCCCAAAAAAAAATTGTTAAATTCGAACATTAAGGTCCCCTCGTGCAACAATACAAATACCACCGAATTTTGTTAAAACAAACTTAAAAAATTTTTTTTTCAACTTACCTCAATTATTAAGGGTGTACACTACACAGTTTAACCACCAAAAAAAAACAAAAAAAAATTCTTTTTAAATAAAAAAGCCGGCGCGGGCAACACGACGTCGCGGCTCGCTAAATCGAGCTAACGCGCGCTATCGTCTTGTCTTTTGCCGCCAAACTAAAACTAAACTCGTCAAGTCCGAGTTATACGAGAAGCTGGCCGTTCTCGCGATAAGTTCTTCGGTTTCTAAAAAGGTAGGCGTGCCGAGTTTCAAAAGTCTCATTTTTTTATTATTTTATCCCCAGAATGTATTTTACACGAAGCGCGAGAGAAAATTTATTCACGCACAAATGTTACATCATACGAAGCCCTTAAGGTTTCCGAAAAAATCTTTAAACGGTTTGGGTAAGAGATGGTAACAGACAGGTCGTTCAAACTTTTGGATTGGCGATTTTGTGGAAATGGATTACTGAGAAGTTTCTCGCTCGCTTTTTCCAACGACGAGACCAGAGGAGAAGCTCATGGTCTTTCCCAAAACCAAAGATTAAGTACCTACTACAGTAGAACCCCGTTATAACGTACCATCAGGGGCCGAAAAATTTGGTACGTTATAAGCGGCATCCGCAATAAAAAAAAATGTTTATGTTTTAAAAAGGACTACTTTATAACGAGGTTCTACTGTATTTGGTTTCCTTCAATTTAAACATAAATGTTCTGAATTAATCTCGGTTCATTTCACTACTACTCATTCGAGATTTGTCCACTTCCAGCTCATGATCATCAGTATAAAATAGATGAAAAAATACGTCATACAAGAAACCAAAACTGTGGCGCTTTAGCGCCAGCAATCGTTCGTCAAACCAAAATCTGCGGACCTCCAATACACAACTCAACTGGCTCTAAAGGCCTCCTTTCAAGCGGTGAGAGTTTGTTTAACCCTTAACCCACGTACGTGCTTAGGTGGTCACTTTTTAAGTAGAGGAAAGAGGCGAGAATTAATAAACGAGAATCTGCTAGCCAAACAAGCCCTATCATCCATTCTAAGCACCAAAAGTCTACCTTGTGGTCCAAAAGATCGGCAAAAATTAAATTAACTTATCTCTGTCCAGCGAACAAATGCACCTAAGCCACTCCCTACAAATTTCTGTCAAATAAGGTTGACGCATGTATTTTCAAAATTCGACCAATAGAAAAATTCTATTCGAATATCGCGCGCTTTTCTGGGAGTGACTTAGCTTCATCTGTTCTCTGGACAGATACCAGAAGACTAGCAATCCGTTCTACAAACGCTGAAATTCTTTTTAAATGGCGGCCAATGAACTGAATTAAATTGAAATCGTTCGTTATTTTATTACAAGAGACCCCGCTTTAGCTTGGTTGATGATTTGGAACATAAGACAGAATTTCGAAAGGTCCTAATTGTACTTTTAATCCCACAATAAGAATAGTTGTAAAATGTAAAAAGTTACAATAATTCTTATATATTTATTTGATACAGAAATATGTAAATTAAAACTTAACATTTGTCTTAATTCTTATACGTTAATTACATATACATAAAATATATTAAAGCACAAATATTACCATCCATCGTTTTTTTTTATGAAAGCATTTGTGTATGAAATGGAGATTTTAGAACAAATCAAAAAAAAAACGAAAAAATGACAAATTGCAAAAATTACACTTTAAAAAATATACCGATAATTTTTGCACATCTTAAACATTACTCCTATTGTACTCGACAACATACATATTTTTTTAAATTATAAAACCAAAAAGTAAAAATAATATAATTAGTATTCCGAGTGCATTAAAAAGGCGATTAAATTGCACTCTCTATTTGTTTATAAAAACAAAAAAATATACACCCTCAAAATTTTCTCTTTGTGGACGCAAATTTTGAGAATTATTATGGTAATCACAGCTGGAAATTGCCTCACAAACCACACAACTCGTTTAAATTTGTTGAAATTCTTTACTCGGCGTTGAGATTCCGACTGCTTCCTCGTAACCAGGTTCGGGTTTTTTTAATTTTTTATCTTGAAAATAAATCAAAATTAAAAATATTATTTATTTAAAATAAATAATTTACCATCTTTATCTCTCTTTTTATCCTTTTTGGCTTTTTTAGGCTTTTTTTCAAGCTTAGGTTCTTCGACGACGTCTTCTAGTAAATTAGCAACTTTTGCCTTTTCTTTACTAGATTTTTCGCTCTAAGAAAACTCACAACGTAACAACCAATTACTTATTATTACATGCACCTTACCTTTTTCTTTTTCTCCTTTTTAACTTTCTTAGCTTTTGGCACTTTGGCTCCCTTCTCATTCACAACACTTTCTATTACGTTCTTTGCTTGTTCGTATGTTGGAAGTCTATAAGAAGCCCCAAATTATTGTTAGTAGCCACCTTATTTTCTCTAACAGTACAAAAACATTCCACTTTCAAAATTAAATCAAATCAAAATCATGCTTAAATTTTGAATTGTAAATCAAAATAGGTTAGTAGAAACAAACACAAAAACAGCCACAGACGGCACAAACAGCAATCAAACGAGACAAACAAACAAAAATTGCCAAAACTTACGAATCGAGATTAATATTAAGCGCTCGATGTGGATCGTCTGGATTGTCTGGACCACTATCTGAATCAGATAAAGTTGCTCCTTCGGGCAGTTCCATTTTTTTATTAATAATTAACGTCCTCTCATTAGGTACTTCGGCTTCGTCGGAAGAACTAAAAATAAATATTTAAAATATGTTAAAAATAACGTATGTGGCCATACCCCGAGGGACTTTTTCTGTTAGTAAAATCTTGTAATTTTGTATTTAATTTATTTTTATGTTAATGTAAATTACATGATATTAAAAAAAATTTTTCTCAATTTAAAAAAAATTTGCTTCCGTCAAGGATTGAACCTGGGACTTCTGTGTGTAAGCAGAATTTTTAGGTATAAACTTGTTTCAAAAATTTAATTTTTTTATAATTTTGGCATAAATTGAAGTTCAAAATGTACATTATTTTATATCTTTAGAAAGGTAATTTTACGAGCTTTTAAAATATTGAAAAATATACTGGGTGTTCTATTTAAATTAAGAAATTCGATCTCATTTCCGGTTAAATCGGAAGTCAAATAATAAAGTGTTTGGTATCGTGTAATAGCTAATTTTACGACCTTTCAAAATATTTAAAAATATACAAGGTGTTCCTAAAAATGTTGATATTTTTGTAATTTCCGGTTTAACCGGAAGCGTTTCGTTAACCGAAAAAAGTGTCAAATAATAGATATTTATGGGATTGGTACATATATCCATTTTCAAGTTTTCATTTCTATTACAAAAAAAATTAGAGATTTTTGAAGTTTTGACATTCAAAAAATCATTACTCCAAAACGGCTCGAGCGATTTTGATAAAAATTTATATTTCGATAAAGAATTACGTTGTCTGTAACATATTCCAAAAAGAAAAAATATGGCAGAGGAAATTTTGAGAAAATCCATTTCAAAATTTTGACCTACGTTGGCCCCTTAAAGGTAGGCAATTTTGAAACAATTTTGAAAATCGCCTTGTTTAGGACGAAAGCCCTATATTTTGGCTGTACAATGCCATTTTTAAATTTTTATAATAATAATTAATGGCCAAGTTATAAAGGAAAAACCACAAAATGGGACAATCGTTCTATTGGCCGCCATTTTGATTAAAAAAATTTGAAATTTGTTTTTTCAGTTGAAGCTCACGTTTACTATTTTATAGCCAAGTTAAAATGAATTTGGCCTAAATTTGCAAATTGCACCCACTATAACCACCTTATTTTTGGACACCCTGTATACATTTCTCATAAAAAATCGAAAAATCTTTTTAAAAGATTAAAATTTTTTTTTTCATTTTTGGAATAAGGGGACTCAAAACGTGGAGATTTGCGATAAAAAAAATTATTATATTATTTTTTTTTTCTCGATTATAATAACTTTTTCTTGGATTGGAAAAAGTTAAAAGGAATTTGAAATTACATACCTAGCGTACTTATTTCCTTTCTTTGTTTTTTTAGTTCTTTTCTTACTCTTCTTTTTCGACTTATCAAAGTTCAAATAATTATCTGATCGTTTGTGACCTGTGGTGACAAGGCTAATTGATAGATCTAAATCGGCTATTGGAATGTTATCGACGTTTTCATAGTTGTTATGCTTATGCGATTTTTTAACAGAGCCTTTCAAGTAATGAGGATTGTTTAGTTGCTCTTGCTTTCTTGCCTCTCGGCTCTAAAAAAAGCAGTTAAAAAATTCATTAAGAAAAAAACGTTAAATGTTTTCAAAAGCTGTTAGTTATTCTTATTATATACGGTTTAAGTAAAACCTTTTGTAGATTAATAAAATAAGTACCTTCACAAGTTCTTCTTCAGTAAGTTCTTGATACTTTTCAACTTTTGTACCGTCAGATTTTACAAAAATGGTTTCCTCAAAGTTAGTATACCCATCATCATCCGATTCTGATTCTACAACAGGCTCATTAATCCAAGCATCCAAGTCCAAACTGAAATTTAAAACAGATTAGTAATAATTAATAAATTCTTTTAAATAATGTACCCATCAGGAACTGGCACCTTTTTCTGTGCCCTTGGAGCTACAGGATTCAATTCACCACTAAATAGCTGCAACAATTCAGCTCCAAGTACACCAGTTGCTTGTACAACTTCACCACTACCGAGACTTTCATCAAACACATCGTCCATAATTTTTTCACTCTTTTCACCTTTTTCTAAAAAAATAAAACTTTAAAATCAAAACTGTAAGTTTAAACTCTTTTACCTTCCATTATGGTATCTTTAACTATTTGAATAATAATCAAACTAGTGCTAGATCGCTCTTGTACTTCTAATTCTGCAGATTTGATACTTTCAGTCAATTTAGCACTTATCAAATCACAAAAGTCAATAACAGTATCGTATTCTCCTTTATTTTCATAACTTTCAACAAGACGAGCAAAAAGTTTTAAAATATTATGTATAAAAATAGACTCGATGTGCTGTGGTAAATTTTTATACTTTAACATACTCTTTAGTGTGTGTTCCAAATCTTTCAAGTCGCTAAAAAGTTGAAATTTTTACTACCATCGCATATTTAAAATAAAATTGAAATTATACCTTGAAAATTCTCCACATAGCCATGCAGCTGCATAAAGCACGTCTTGCATAATTGATAATTGAGAAGAAGACGAATAAATTTCCAACAACTGTGCCATTTCTTGCACGGCAAAAGTACGAATCGCTTGCACCCTTATCGAAACGTCCATTAATTGAGCGGCAATAACATGCCCTAATAATAAACTTCAATAAGTACGAAAATGAAAATAAATTTCTATTACCTTGTTTAGAACCAAATTCCAATTGAGCGAGTTCAACTAACACAGTAACATACCACTCAAAGTTTGTTATAAATTGATAATTATTTTGAGAACAAATTAAAATAATTTTGCTCAATAATTCATCCCTGTATATTGTTCCTTCGGCACGGTCCATGTGGATCATTAATTTTTTAACTATTTCCATTAAATTCTTTTTCGAAACCTAAAAAAAATAATTCAAAATCGTATTTCATTGTAGAGAAAAAATGCTTACCATTCCATATAATAAATCTAAGGCCCTAAGACGAATTGATTCATCTTTATCTTCTAAACATTGTAAAATTAAATCCTTATGTGCTTGAACACTTTTAGGGTGTGTTTTTAAAATTTTAGACATAGCTAAGAGTCCTAAATATTTCACTAAAAAACAGATTATTAATTAACGAAGAAAAATTAATCAAACTTACAATTCTGATCTGAATCTTCGATAAGTATTCGTAATTTTTGTACACACAGTTGAATGCTAGCTTGGTGATTAGGCATACCAGATGAAATGCTTATTAAAACAGCGATTACTGTATTTATACATTCGTACAATAAACTCATAGCTGATGTACTAAAAACACATTCGTTTACAAAAATTCAACTACTAAAATTACAAAGCTTAAGCACATACCTATGAATTAAATTGGTTAAGGGTTCTATCAATTTTTTGCCTAGCCTTGGTTCTAGCGGTGTTAATGCTCCAAACTAAAATAAAATTTACAATAGAACCAATCCAAACCAAAAATTACACATTTTAGCCAAATTATAACTACAAATGTACATAAACCCAAATACCTCATTATTAAATTAATTAATGGAACTGTTAACTTTCGTCCGATCGACGGTTCAATCAACACAAAAGACGAACACTATCCAAGTAAATTAATCACTTTTATCCAACATAACTTAAAACAACTTACCAATTTAATAATTTTAATTAACATCCAATTATTAGTACTAGTCGTCATGAGTTTAAAAAAAATTGGAGCCAAACTTAAATAATTTTTAGGATTCTTCCTAGCTAACTCGCAAACAACATTAACAGCGGCTGATTGTACACCAGGATCTGGATCTTCTAATTTCTCCTTAAGTCTTGGAAAAGCGGGTCTTAAAGCGTCTGGATATTTCAAAAAAACCTTATACATCATAAGCACAGCCTTTTTCCTAATGTACGGCTTAGTAGAACTTAATAGAGTTAAAATATCGTTAGATAAATCTCGTGCTAAGTCGGTACTAATGTAACAACTTAACGAAGTCAACGCTAGTCCAGACTCATATTGATTTTGAGAGTTTAATTCTTTTCTTATCATATTTGTAGTTAACATTAAGAGCTAAAAGTAAGAAATTAGCTCAAGTTGATTCAATTTTAAAAGAGTACCTCCGAGTCACAGTGAAATGATTGACTAGCAGATAAATAACCTATTCGTTTGAGAGTGAATTTATTTGAACTCATCACTTCTATAATATTAAATCCGGCCCAAGATATGTCGTATCCTAACATTTGCAACTAAAACGAGAGTTTAAAAAAAAAAGTGGATTTTAAAAGATTACTTACGTAAGTTAATTTTGCTATTGCGTTGCTTTTAACTGATAAATTATCTTGTCGTAGCTCTTGTTTGATGTCTTCCATACATTGAGATATATATTTACCCTAAATTATTAAATTGTTATAAAAATAAGAAACATAACCTCACATTTACAAACCTCATTTTCTTTATTATTTCTGATTCCACGTACCAAATCGGTTAAATTTTTATCGAACATTCGTTCAAAATTACCTTTTACCTTCTTTAAAGCCATTTTTATTAATTAAATCATACAAATATGGTTAATTAATCTAAAAAATATGACAGATATAATGGATTGTAAAATATTAGTTTAATAACATTTGATATACTTAAGCTCATGAATGTTTTCTTATCACAGTTTATTTATCATTATTATTCATAATATGCTGTAATTTTAGCTATTTTAAGTAAACTTTTCAGTTTTTGTTATCTGACAGAACCGCCACGTTAATTAATGATGTATCAGTGGCGTACGCAATTATTTTGATTATGAGCCCCCTTTTACTATAAATTGTTAATTTTACAGTGTTTAATAAGCGTTTAGATATATTTTTTAATTATATAGCTTATTAAATTATAATTATTATTTAATTGGTGATTTCTAAGTTATAAATAATATTAAAAATAATATATACAGGGTCCTACTAAAAATATGACAATTAAAGTTGTAAAATGAAAAAACGATGAGTTTCCACTACTACTCTAGTCAAATTAGACAAAAGGATGAAAAATCTGTGAAAAATGTCCTATAAAGCTAAACGATACAAAAAATGTCCTTATCGATAACGAAAAAATTGGTTTTGCGTATTAGGTATAATTCTTTTAAATAAATAAAAGCAAACCCTGTTATTATGTAAATCATGTAAAACTTAGTTATTTAATTCGATAAAAGGATTATACATTTTTTAGAATGTCAACCTACAAAACCAATAAATAAATAATTTGTGTATGAATATTATTGATAATTTTTTTATACACGCATTATACTTTACAAAAGAGATAATTACTAGAAAAAAAGGGGGTTAAAGCGCAGGGCAAGTAAAAGTTAGGTCAAAGCAATAAATGACCACCACATTGTTTCCAGTGAGTAGTGGTCAGTCTAATAAAATGGCGGGGTTGTTTTAACGGAATGTTTTAAAAAATAAAATTTTTATTATTAAGTTCAGTTTGTTTTATAACAAGTACAAAAGGGGTAAGTTTGATGACATTTTTATTGGGACAACACCCCAAAAATTAAATTTATTTCAAGACAAATTTGAAAACTGTTTTACCCAAATTTATTTACAAGTTAAACAAAAATGTGCATTTTTTTAAACTTATTTTTTAATTTATAAATAAACAATTCATATTTAAACATTTCCTGCGTATTTTTAACACGCGTTTTCTTTTTAAATTTTGAATTTGGCGCGCGACATCTATTGGTTTTAAAATGAACTAATTTTTAAATATTTTTGAAAATTAATTTTAAATTTAATTTTAATACGTAAATTTATAAATTATAATTAAAGATGCACAATTGAAAATTTATTTTGTAAATAATAAAATGGTTTTACGGTTTGTTACAAATTTGCTTAATTATTTATTAAAATTAAACAGTTAATAACCTACATACTTTTTTATGACCTAAATAATTGTAATATACTTTCATTATTCTATTACCCTAGTTTATCAGTTAGTTATTATGTACCTACTATTATTGATTTATCTGGGATTTACCCAAATTGTCTGCATTGTTTCTCACAATTCTAGAAATATTAAATATTTATTCAACGAGTGTTTACCAAATAACCTTTTAAAGGTGATATTATAAACAAAAACTGCATTATAAATGAATTTAGATAAATTAGGCGTAATATCAAGTCGTGTGAAACATTTCTGTAGGATGTGCTTGACGAATGATCGGATGGCTACCGAGTCAGATCGCTCACGCTCATCGTCAAACAACAGCCTCGCTAGACAAAGTAACACTTGCCCTTCTTTTAAAACAATATGCTTATTAGATGCAGAATTTTATGCCCTTAAACTTTTATTCGACGTCTTTTTGTCTAAAATAATTAGAAAAGCAGGAAATTACTAAAGTATGATTCTTGAATCCCTATGAGCGAGAGTCGTAGTCACCACGCTGTAAGTTTTTTAACTTGAAAAAGATTGATTATTATTTGTGTCGTACACTATTTCCTTAATTATAAGGATAATAAATCACCAATCACCAAAAACCAGAAAATTTAGTGTTTATTCTTTTAGTTTTATTGAAATCAATGGAATCGTGTGATTAGTAAACTTTGTAGGGAGCAACCCTTTTTTGTTAAATATTTAACTAAGTGACGAGTAGATATAAATAGAGGAAAATTGCGCCATAGTAAAAAAACAAATATTTGTTGTAATTTTCTGTTCGTGCTGTTTACGTATTCAAGAAGAAAGAACATCAAAATTGCATTGCCAGGCTGATAAGTTCGTGCATCTGACGCATAAATAATTTATTAATAATTACACGCGAATAAATTTAATTTATTTATTTACAAGTTTTTCCAATTTTAATTATATTTTTATCATATGAGCTAAAAGTGGAATGACATAGATATCGCTGACTATTGGAAGACCGTTTTTTCCGCTTTTTTAGCCTCAGACCAAATTTGCATTTTTTTAAATCAATAGGCCAAGAAACTAAGACCAAAAAGAGCCTATACTGTCAACTAATTTGGTTAACGCTGGAAACGGCTTTAAATATCTTTATTTACACGTAAAAAGAGTTATTTAAAGTTTGCAAGTTGCTTCGTTGCTTGTGCTCCCAGTGGCACAAAAATTTCCCAATTTTTGCAGTTTTTTCATTTTTTCGAGAATAACTTACAAACGACGCTTTTCTCAGAAAATTTCCATCATACATAAATTAAAGTGTATAAAATTCTGCATCGAATGGTGTTTTATTTATGAAAATAAGTAAAGTGGTAAAGATACTGTGAGAGTTCAAATAATGTTAATTTTTTCGCAAAAATTACATATTTTGGATTTTTGACCTCATTTTTGTAGTTTAAAATTCATTGTTTGAAAAACATCACTACAGCTCCACTAACCAATTTTGCGTTACGGAAAATATGTCAACAAATATAATTTTATTTAAAATATTTATTGCGGGAAAACATTCGTCCAATCATAATCAAGAATTCAGGTTAGTTACAGTGGGTACAGGCATAGTTAAAAGTCACGTGTATCTACAACTATTTTGGAGTAGCGAGGGTTATTTATTCAATGGATAAAACCTTTCAAAATGACAGTAAGTTGTACTTTTTAAATTCACTGTCTTTATATTCAATTTTAGTGACAGTTACTTGTCAAGTTTAGCGACTGAAATACTTTTAACTCGTAGTGTACTTCAAAATCTATGACAGTAGTGGCCACGCCCCTTCAGCTCGCTAATAAAGTTGGTGGAACTGTATTTTGGATATTGTCATTGAATAAATAGCCGCTACTCTAACAGGAAAGAGCATTCCGTGTAATCGTATGTGAATGCAATGGTTGTCTAAATATAGCTATTCCGGTCAATTTCTCTAATGAAAATGGTTGCTTATACTCTCATTTATAAGGAAAGATCATGACAGTCAATGATAAAATAAATTCGACTGAATGAATGAATCATCTATGGTTTTCTAAAATGTCGTTTCCGTCGCATTTTCATTTATAGGCAACGGTTGCTAAGCTCCTTCCTGGTTTTTTATGTTCTAAGGATATTGTATCAGAAAAAACATTTGAGTGTATTAAGCTTACTTTCGAGAGCTTGTAGATAAATTATTATGTGGGAAAAATTGACATTTTTTAAACTTTTGCAGTATCTATACTACTATACGTAGTTTGAGAAATGAGACATCATTAGATGCAGAATTTTATGTACTTTAATTTATGTATCACAGAAATTTTCTGAGAAATGCGTCGTTTGTAAGTTATTCTCGAAAAATATAAAAAAGTGCAAAAATTGCGAGATTTTTGTCTCCCCTCCCCTGCCGCTAGAGCACAAGCAGAAAATTGGTGCAAACTTCAAATAACTCTTTTTACATGTTAATAAAGAGATTAAAGCCATTTCCAGCTTTCCACAAATTAATTGACGGCAAAATCCTATGTTTCCTAGTCTACTTTCTGATAAGGGTTTCAAAATCTGGCACCCCTTCATACATAATAATAATGAGTTCTCTAACCCTAACCATTATAGTGTCTATGATTTTGTAGTTGTATTGAGTTATGAGTTGACTGTGTTCTTAGAGTAGTTACCAGAAGTTGTCGTAGGTCATAGTTCTGTCCTCGATGTTGATTTTCGAAAATGCAAAAATGCTTCATGATTCTAAATACTCATCAGTTTACTTTTGGAATCTTTTTCCTTATTTTTATAATTACTTTAAGCATAAATAAGTGTTGTAAGTGTCCATCTAGTCTGCAATGCTATGATTTGGATAAAGATAGGAATTATACCTAATCTAATATTCTATGTGGTTTATAGTATACGCTATACTTACCATTTGTCTAATGACGTACTCGAATAGCTTGTCTGAATACTTGATTAAAATCGATTCCTTCATTAGTAACTCTTTACGATGTAGTTGACCTTCTGAAGAAGAGATCGAGAAACCCATCAGAACTTTTCAGGTATTTTCTTATTTCTGAAAGAAAATTTCGAACTGCAAAATCACCAATGGTGATTCACCATTGATGAGGCACTTTGACAAATTCCTCAAGACTCTTGTCTTTAACTTTGAACCTTGGAATGCATAGAATGTGTCTCCAGGACTCACAAGCAAATTTCAAATTCAATATTTTCGAATATACGAGGATCAATAATTTTTCCTTTTGGGAATGCCTCCTTTATAGTACATATTTAGGGAATTTAGTCCAAATTTTGTACACCTCGTCCACCATATCGCTAGTTATATGGCTAAAGGGGGAAGGAGTAGAAAAATTCCGTTTTTGGGTTTTCGCTCATATTTAGAAAATGGTGAGACGTAGGGGCAAAATCGATTTTATCAAAAAGAAAGCTTATCAAATTTCATAAAAGATTGTTTCTATTAATTTTTTCTCCATTTTTTATAGTTTTCGAGATATACGCCCGCAAAAGTCGTTAATGTATGAAAAAAAAATTTGCCTCTCGTTGAAATAGTGAAGGAAAAATGCTCTCTACAACTTCTCGAAAACTCGCAAATTATAAAAAATAAAAATAATCTTGTAGGAAATTTGGTAAGCTTTCATTTTGCTAAGAATAATTTTTTCCCTAAGACTCATCATTTTCGAGATACAAGCAAAAACCTCAAAAACTGAACCTTTCCAGCCCTTGATACCCTTCTTAGCCATATAGCTGCTAGGACCGTGAACTTTAGGTATTTTTGACTCTTATCTGCTCAAAACACATTCCTGAAGAACCTCATTGCTCCATTCTCATTTTAGCACTGTGTTCGGAAGACCAAAACAGTCTTTGGGGCGTCTGATCTTTGATAAAGACCTTTCTATACTGCATGTTTCTTTTTTGAAAGAGAACTGGTATAATTTCAGTCAAAAATAGTTTTGTTTGGAATCGATTTTCAAATTAAATGTTCATTAAGGGCATTGTAAGTAAAAATAATGACGCTATAAATTAACAAAATTTTCAAGAATGGCAAAAATTTTGTAAATTCTCACAAAAGTTGGCGAGTCGTGACTCTTTTATTGTTTTATTCATGCTTTTACTATGGCATACTATACCAAGAACTTTGAACTACGAATTTTTCTTTGTAAGTTGCGTGTTTTGATTAAGATTTATATCGTTTTTTTTATAAAATAGTTAAGGGTTAAACTTAAAGGGCTGTCGTTTAAAACAGGACAAGGTTAAGCGGTCACTTTACTTGCTGTTATAGAATAAGAATTATTATTGATTGCACTTTAATAATACCATTATGAACTTGAATTTATAGCGTAGTCATAGGAATTTGACTAACAACATTACATTTACATAAATTATAATAGGTACTACCCTCACATAATACCATTAAAAGTCATCACATTTCTAAAAAAAATTCTTAATAAAAATTTCATCTGAAATTAACAAATTGCATGTCTCGCTTATTTTTTAAAGAAATTAATTACAACTTTACGACAAACTAGTTCGTTGTAAAAATATTTTTAAAACGTGGGTTTTTGGCGCTTTTAATTACACTTGATTTTGCATAAGATTAGTAGGAGTTTCTGGGGAAAAACTTTAACACTCTAGAATTAACCCTCTTCTTATAACTTTATTAAAAACCTCTATTTAGCCCTGGTTCAGATTTAATTGTTTTATTGTTTTGAATAATATAGCCAACCTTATTTGTTCTTTTATTGACCTATATGACCCATATTGATTGACCACATGCATAGGCTTGGAAAAGGCTTGTTTGGGCTCTACAAATGATTATTATACTCCCAATATTGATAACAAGCTTAGCGACCATTAAATTTTGTTTCAAACTTGCAAAAAGTTCAAAATAAAGTTAAAATGGCAATAGACTGGCTACGTGTGTGACTTGAGCAATTTAAAAAATTTTTGATTCACTACAATGGCCGTTCTGGACACACCTGAGTTAAGGAGAGCTAGACCAAGGATTGGTTTGCAACCTTGCAAAACGTCCAACTTGTAAAACGTCCAAAATAAAGTTCAAATGGCAAAATGACTGGCTACGAGTGGCTTGAAGAATTAAAAAATTTTTTGATTCACTGCCATGGCCGTTCTTGACACACCTGGGAGACCTAGACCAAGGATTAGTCTTACAACCTTGCAAAACGTCAAAATAAACTTCAAATGGCAAAAAGACTAGCTACGAGTGTCTTGGACAATTTAAAAAAAAATGATTCACTACGATGGCCGTTCTGGACACACTTGAGTTAAGGAGAGCTAGACCAAGGATTCGTCTTGCAACCTTGAAAACGTCCAACTTGCAAAACGTCCAAAATAAAGTTCAAATGGCAAAAAAACTGGCTACGAGTGGCTTGGAGAATTAAAAGAATTTTTGATTCACTGCCATGGCCGTTCTTGGCACACCTGGGAGACCTAGACCAAGGATTAGTCTTACAACCTTGCAAAACGTCCAAAATAAAGTTCAAATGGCAAAAAGACTAGCTACGAGTGCCTTGGACAATTTAAAAAAAAATTGATTCACTACGATGGCCGTTCTGGACACACTTGAGTTAAGGAGAGCTAGACCAAAGATTGGTCTTGCAACCTTGAAAATTTCCAACTTTGAAAACGTCCAAAATAAAGTTTAAATGGCAAAAAGACTGGCTACTAGTGGCTTGGAGAATTAAAAGAATTTTTGATTCACTGCCATGGCCGTTCTTGACACACCTAGGAGACCTAGACCAAGGATTAGTCTTACAACCTTGCAAAACGTCCAAAATAAAGTTCAAATGGCAAAAAGACTAGCTACGAGTGCCTTGGCCAATTTAAAAAAAAATTGATTCACTACGATGGCCGTTCTGGACACACTTGAGTTAAGGAGAGCTAGACAAGGATTGGTCTTGCAACCTTGAAAACGTCCAACTTGCAAAACGTCCAAAATAAAGTTCAAATGGCAAAAAAACTGGCTACGAGTGGCTTGGAGAATTAAAAGAATTTTTGATTCACTGCCATGGCCGTTCTTAGCACACCTGGGAGACCTAGACCAAGGATTAGTCTTACAACCTTGCAAAACGTCCAAAATAAAGGTCAAATGGCAAAAAGACTAGCTACGAGTGCCTTGGACAATTTAAAAAAAAATTGATTCACTACGATGGCCGTTCTGGACACACTTGAGTTAAGGAGAGCTAGACAAGGATTGGTCTTGCAACCTTGAAAACGTCCAACTTGCAAAACGTCCAAAATAAAGTTCAAATGGCAAAAAAACTGGCTACGAGTGGCTTGGAGAATTAAAAGAATTTTTGATTCACTGCCATGGCCGTTCTTAGCACACCTGGGAGACCTAGACCAAGGATTAGTCTTACAACCTTGCAAAACGTCCAAAATAAAGGTCAAATGGCAAAAAGACTAGCTACGAGTGCCTTGGACAATTTAAAAAAAAATTGATTCACTACGATGGCCGTTCTGGACACACTTGAGTTAAGGAGAGCTAGACCAAGGATTGGTCTTGCAATCTTGAAAATGTCCAACTTGCAAAACGTCCAAAATAAAGTTCAAATGGCAAAAAGACTGGCTACTAGTGGCTTGGAGAATTAAAAAATTTTTTGATTCACTGCCATGGCCGTTCTTGACACACCTGGGAGACCTAGACCAAGGATTAGTCTTACAACCTTGCAAAACGTCCAAAATAAAGTTCAAATGGCAAAAAGACTAGCTACGAGTGCCTTGGACAATTTAAAAAAAAATTGATTCACTACGATGGCCGTTCTGGACACACTTGAGTTAACGAGAGCTAGACCAAGGATTGGTCTTGCAACCTTGAAAATTTCCAACTTTGAAAACGTCCAAAATAAAGTTTAAATGGCAAAAAGACTGGCTACTAGTGGCTTGGAGAATTAAAAGAATTTTTGATTCACTGCCATGGCCGTTCTTGACACACCTGGGAGACCTAGACCAAGGATTAGTCTTACAACCTTGCAAAACGTCCAAAATAAAGTTCAAATGGCAAAAAGACTAGCTACGAGTGCCTTGGACAATTTAAAAAAAAATTGATTCACTACGATGGCCGTTCTGGACACACTTGAGTTAAGGAGAGCTAGACAAGGATTGGTCTTGCAACCTTGAAAACGTCCAACTTGCAAAACGTCCAAAATAAAGTTCAAATGGCAAAAAAACTGGCTACGAGTGGCTTGGAGAATTAAAAGAATTTTTGATTCACTGCCATGGCCGTTCTTAGCACACCTGGGAGACCTAGACTAAGGATTAGTCTTACAACCTTGCAAAACGTCCAAAATAAAGTTCAAATGGCAAAAAGACTAGCTACGAGTGCCTTGGACAATTTAAAAAAAAATTGATTCACTACGATGGCTGTTCTGGACACACTTGAGTTAAGGAGAGCTACACCAAGGATTGGTCTTGCAACCTTGAAAATATCCAACTTGCAAAACGTCCAAAATAAAGTTCAAATGGCAAAAAAACTGGCTACTAGTGGCTTGGAGAATTAAAAAATTTTTTGATTCACTGCCATGGCCGTTCTTGACACACCTGGGAGACCTAGACCAAGGATTAGTCTTACAACCTTGCAAACGTCCAAAATAAAGTTCAAATGGCAAAAAGACTAGCTACGAGTGCCTTGGACAATTTAAAAAAAAAATGATTCACTACGATGACCGTTCTGGACACACTTGAGTTAAGGAGAGCTAGACAAGGATTGGTCTTGCAACCTTGAAAACGTCCAACTTGCAAAACGTCCAAAATAAAGTTCAAATGGCAAAAAAACTGGCTACGAGTGGCTTGGAGAATTAAAAGAATTTTTGATTCACTGCCATGGCCGTTCTTGACACACCTGGGAGACCTAGACCAAGGATTAGTCTTACAACCTTGCAAAACGTCCAAAATAAAGTTCAAATGGCAAAAAGACTAGCTACGAGTGCCTTGGACAATTTAAAAAAAAATTGATTCACTACGATGGCCGTTCTGGACACACTTGAGTTAAGGAGAGCTAGACCAAGGATTGGTCTTGCAACCTTGAAAACGTCCAACTTGCAAAACGATCCTAAATAAAGTTCCATGGCAAAAAGACTAGCTACGAGTGGCTTGGAAAATTAAAAAAAAATTTGATTCACTGCCATGGCCGTTCTTGACACATCTGGGAGACCTAGACTAAGGATTAGTCTTACAACCTTGCAAAATGTCAAAAATAAAGTTAAAATGGCAAAGAAACTGGCTACGAGTGGCTTGGGCAATTTAAGAATTTTTTGACTCACTACGATGGCCGTTCTGGACACACCTGAGTTAATGAGAGCTAGACCAAGGTTTGGTCTTGAAACCTTGCAAAACGCGTCCAACTTGCAAAACGTCCAAAATAAAGTAAAAATGGCAAAAAGACTGGCTACGAGTTCCTTGGACAATTTAAAAAAAAATTGATTCACTACGATGGCCGTTCTGGACACACCTGAGTTAAGGAGAGCTAGACAAAGGATTGGTCTTGTAACCTTGCAAAACGTCCAACTTGCAAAGCGTCCAAAATAAAGTTAAAAAAGGCAAAAGGACTAGCTACGAGTGGCTTGGGCAATTAAAAAATTTTTGATTCACTACGATGGCCGTTCTGGACACAGACCAAGGATTTTTTGCAGCACGTCTACTCGGACTGTGCTGACATTGAGATGGGAGTTCCTCAGAGCACACTTTTGATCCTTGTGCTTTTCCATATTTGTTCAAACGACCTAGACTTAGAAAGACTAGAGGTTGTAGCAAGTTAAAAAAAGGTTTTCGGTTTGTACGAACAGAAACGGCAGCAGTTTGTCGTCAGATTTTTTCAAAATAAAACTCGAAAATAATTTTGCATATTAGGACATTAAAGTATACACCATGAAGATAGTAATCCTATATGGATTTTTTTATTTCCTCAAGTTTGCGAGATTTTTAAATTTTTAGAAAAATTGGGTTATTTTACATTAATTTTTTTCTCCATGATAAATTACTTAAAATCAAAATATTGTGCACGTAATTTAAAGCTAAAAATGTCCTCTTCAACCACATATTTTTTGTTTTTATCTAGATTTGATAGGTAATGAGCAATTTTCAATAACGTAAAAAAGAGAATCGCCGTCATCGTCATCGCGCGTCATCATAAATTCGTTAACTTCCAATAACATTTTTCTCAAAAACTATTAAATTTTTTGAAAAATCAAGTAAGATTCTTTTCGTATAATTTTTCCCTCTTCAATTTTTTACTCTTTATACTTTTTCGTTTACTACATAGTTTTCGAGATAATCCCAAAAATATAAAAAAAGGTGTAATTTTAGAAATGCAAACCCATTTTTTGAAAAGTGGGAACTTTTAGTATGATAATAAGGCGCCTCTAAGTGCTAAAAAATAGCTACGGTGTCAGCTTTAGGCTAATTTGTCCCTGGTCCAATTTAAATGCACTGCAGTATATTACTGAAATCGGAAAAAGCTGAAATAGTTAGCCTCTAACAAAAATGAGTAATTAAGTACTCGACCTGCTTTTTAGCCTTCACATTGGCCTTAATGAGGTCGGATCTCTGTAACCTTCCACTTGGAAAATGTCGAAATTTCGTGATTCTAAATACGTACACTGACGTTAAACCTTAAAAGAGCTAAATTGTCTTCATGTTGAATCTTCCTTCCTACATCCTGTTACTTTCGTGTAACGAAAAAGGCTAACTGTTTCGACCTCTGCAAAAAAATGTATTCTTAATTTCCATTGGAAAATTAAACTTGTAAATGAGCTAAAAATAAATGAAAATCATTGCGTTTACGTAGGTTGTCTCACGTTGCTTCTATTCTATTTATATTACGAAGTCTCTAACAATTACCCATCCATGTTATCTATTTTAGACCACCTTGAAAATCACCAATTTGCTTCAGTTTAGAGGAAACGCTTTCATAATTAATGACTTTTTCGTGCTAGCAATTAATTAGTCTCTGTTTGAAACTTCACCTTGATGGCTATATGCAAATGAAGGTAGTTTAAGGTCCTAGTACTCAAATAATTATTTCCACTTTGTCATTCAACTCGTATCTAAAAGTCGGTTCAGTTGGAAATTTGTGTACGAGGAATCAAAGTTTATATAGTTTCGAGAAAGGTGAGGAAGACAGAAGAAGAACTTGTAGTGCCATTGTAGTGTCAAACAAGAGTAACGAGAGTGGTTAATTTAGCAAAAGGTTGCATATTTTGATGAGCATTAAGAATCATTTTAGAAAATTACCGAGATAACCGAAAACAAGAAAATTGGCAATTTTGTTTTTGGACTGTAATTTGAAAATGGTTTACTTTAGAAAAAAAATTCTCAAGAAAAGTTTTTAAGAGGTGAAAAGAGCTATCAAACGATACTAAACTCGACATTTTATCACATCGACGCTAGGTGTCGCAACGTTCAACTTTTCATTTTCTTATGGGAACCTACTGTTTTTCTTACCGAAAATTAGTGTGTTGGCTTGTCTAAATTCAGATACTAAACGAGACCTCTTGTACTTTTCTTAATATACTCTTCTGTATGTCCCTATTAGAAAATGAAAAGTTAAACGTCGCGACGCTTAGCGTCGATGGGATAAAATGTCGAGTTTAGTTTCATTTGATAGCTCAAATCTTAGTATGGAATAATAAACTAATTTGTTACTCCAGGGAATCGAACTCAGCACTTTCGCATCCAAAAACGAGCAATGAAACTTCTGAATCACTCCTCCTACCCTCTTTTGGATTTCTCACCCTTACAATTAATTTTTAAGTTTCCTATGAACTTTTCAATTATTACTTGGGTATTTTTCCTATTATATTTGTTCGTGCACTTAAATATCGCCTTTATATTAATTTGTCGAATTATTTTCGTAACCTTGACTTATTGCATCGCTCCATTAATTAATTAATTTGATTGTTCAAACAACCACCCTATTATTATTTAAGCAATCATTTAAACAAATAATTTATGTAATTTCAGAAATGACTTAAATTACAAAAACCACCACATCATTTGATATTATGGCGGAGAACGTTAAAGTAATTGTACGATGTCGACCTATGAACAAAAAAGAAATCGATTTAAAATGCAAGGTAATTATTGTAATTGAAATTTTTAAATTTTATAAATAACTGTTCTTTTTTTTTAAGTGTATCGTGCAAATGAAAAATTGTATGATCGAATTATGGGATCCAAACGAAGGCCCTTCTTTAACAAAACAATTTACTTTCGATTCGGTATACGATCAGGACTCGTACACAGAAACCCTTTACAACGATATTTGTTATCCCTTAATAGAGGTATTAACACGCAATATAGTAATTTGTAACTAATTCGACATTATTTGGGGAAATTTCAATTATTGCAAACATTTTTTCTTTACTATACAGAGAGTCGCGTAAAGTGTGGAATAATCGAAATATTTTCTTTCTTGATAGGAATATCAAAAAACTGTTGGACACGTCAAATTGATTTATTTTAAAACAAACATTTTCCGATCATTTTCATTTTTCTACCCCTCACCCTCTTCGAGCAGTGACGTCATCAAAGACTTTTTTAAATTGCAACCCCTAAATTTTTTTCGATATTTGGATAGATTATGAAATTCTGATTACAGTAATATGCACATGTTTGCCCTTTAGACTCACAGTTTTGAAGATATTAATTTTTAAATGTATAGAGAGTGGTGTTTTTTCAAATGAAATTTTGGCAAAGTAAAAATTTTTTATTGGAAAAACGATGATGGCTTGGATTTTATCAATGATCAAGTGAAATAATGAAACCATGAAACTCTTTTTGTGAGTTTTAGCAACTAAGCCAGCTTCGTTTTTCCAATAAAAAATTTTTACTTTGTGAAAATTTCATTTAAAAACACCACAACTCTCCATACATTTAAAAATTAGTATTTTACAAACTGTGAGTCTAAAGGGCAAACATGTGCATATTGTGAATATTACTGAAATCAGAATTCCATAATCTATCCAAATACCAAAGAAAATTTGAGGTTGCAATTTAAAAAAACCTTCAATGACGTCGCTGTTCGAAAAGGGGAGGGGTAGAAAAATGAAAATCATCGGAAAATGTTTGTTTTAAAATAAATCAATTTGACGTGTCAAACCGTTTCTTCATATTCCTATCAGGAAAGAAAAGAATTCGATTATTCTACACTTGATGCGCTAACTGTATGTAGTACAGTGCATTCCAGGAGAGGGTTTCCAAGAGGGAAAAAAAATTTATATTTGAGTTCTCAGAAAATTTTATTCTTTAAAAGAAGTTTTGTTTCTTTGTAAACCCCCAAATATGCAAAAACATCAAAAATAGGTTTTCAAATAATACACTTACTGAGCTTTTTTCGTAAAATTTTTCATTTTTTTTTTTTTTAAATAAACAGAGGATGTTGTTTTTACCCAACATCCTTTATTTTTTTTAATTACACCAAATTCAGTTAGACTTTTTTCGTTAATTAGGCTCTTATTTCCTATATTCAAATATGTTATTGCCTTCTTTGAACCTTACCCTATCAGAAATTATGACTATTAGTGATAATTGAAAAACTTACAAAAAAAGCTCAATAACTTTTTTTTTAAAGAATAAATTTATCTGAGAAATCAAAAATATTTTGGAAAATATTAAAGGAAAAATCCTTTCTCCTGGGATGCACTGTGCATATATTGAACATTTTAAACAGTTATGCCGTAACGTGCGTTCACCTATGAGCAACCCGATACGGCATGGTTTTCAAAAATTTAACAATTGTTTATTTCAGAGCGTTTTAGAAGGCTACAACAGCACAATATTTGTTTACGGTCAAACTGGATGTGGAAAATCGTATAGTATGGAAGGGTGTAAAACAAAAGATCCTCCTGAGAAAGGAATAATTTCACGTGCCTTTGAACATATTTTTGAAGCAATAGCAGTTACTTCTGGTGTTAAATATTTAGCTCTTGTTAGTTATTTAGAAATTTATAATGAAAGAATTAGGTTGGTAAATCGCACAAGACGTCCAGATAAGCGTTCAGTCTTTGATAGCCCTTGAGACGAAGTTCTAAAAACTGCGAGCAATTTCTGACGTTCTTTCAGTTCTGAGTCCAGTCCAACCATTTTCATCTTCATGAATCCTCCTTAATGAAGCGCTTCATGCTTCGTCCTCTTCATTGCACCCATTCCATGAGGATGCTGGAGGGTGAGGTGTCGGTTGATACTGACCATCTTCATCTCCATGAATCCTCCTATATGAGCTGACGAATGTTAGTGATATGCAACGTGGCCCATTGCTTCATCCGCTTCATTGCACCCATTGTATTCCATGTGGATGCTGGAGGGTCAAGTGTCGGTTGATACGGACCATCTTCATTTCCATGAATTCTCCTAGATGAGCTGACGAATGGTAGTGATATGGAACGTGATCCATTGCTTCGTCGACTTCTTTGCACCCTCATTGACTGGAACTTGCTCAGCTTCTGTATGCTAATTTAATTCAACCAAAGACCGCACGCTTATCTGGACACCATGTATTTTTTTAAAAATCATTCCAAAATTGTATTTTTTTATTTTAGAGATTTATTATTACCAAATGACAATAGTTTAAATTTAAAAGAAATTCCAAACGAAGGTGTAACTGTCCCTGGTAAATTAACAAAAAAAACCTTTTCCAAAACTGCCACTTAATTAATTTTTCCCTCAGGATTAACAGTTCATCCCGTACAAAGCGTTTCGGAATGTGAAAATATATTAAATATCGGTTCCAAAAATAGAATGATTGCAGCAACTTTAATGAACCAAGTTAGTTCTAGATCTCATAGTATTTTTACAATTAGCATCGAACAAATTTCTAGTGATAACGAAACAATACGTAAAGGTAATTTGATTACATCTACAATCTCTGGATGAACTAATTCAAAAAAATATATTTCAGGTAAACTCAATTTGGTCGATTTGGCCGGTTCTGAACGACAAGCCAAAACTGGTGCGACTGGAGATCGTTTAAAAGAAGCAACAAAAATTAATTTATCGTTGAGTGCGCTCGGTAACGTCATTTCAGCTTTAGTGGATGGAAAAGCAAAACACATACCTTACAGAGACTCCAAATTAACGAGACTTCTACAAGTAAAATCAATTTGACTCGCATAAGATTTAAATTAACTTTTAAATTGTAGGACTCTTTAGGTGGTAATACGAGAACTTTGATGATAGCTTGTATGAGCCCTGCTAGTCGTGATTACGATGAAAGCTTATCAACGTTACGATATGCAAACCGAGCTAAAAATATTCACAACAAACCTCGAATAAATGAAGTAACTCTTCCATTTGAACTTATGGAGTTTTGTTAAATGGTTTTTCTTTTTAGGATCCAAAAGACACCATGTTGAGACAATACCAAGAAGAAATCGATCGTTTAAGAAACCTTTTAGACAACCGACAAAACACCCCTTTAAAAATCGAAGATATTGGTGACGAAAATGCTTATAAACTAACAACAAATAACAACAACGGAGATCCGAGAAGAGACCACTTAATACAAAACTATCAAGACGAAATGGCCAAACTTAAAAACTTGCACGAAAACGAAAAAACTGAAAAGGAGACTATAATCAAACAAATAAGTTCGATAAAACAAGAGTATCAGAGTCACATTGCAAAACTTAATCAAGAAATGGAAGAAAATAAACCCAAACATACGTCCAAGGATGAAATTTTGCAACGCATCGATGCACTAAAAGCGACGATGATTGGTGGAGAAAAGGCAGACGATAAAGAATTATCCGAAAGGAGACGTCGTAAAAAGGTTGCAGCCGAAAAGCGCTTAAGGTAAGTGAATTAATTGGAACAAAAAATATTGATTTTCATTCTCAACAACTGTCCGATTTATCCAATTCTTCTTATCTTCACAAGTCCTACATTAGGACAGTGAAATAGCGAAAAATAGAAGGAATAATTAGAGGAAAGCTAAATTTTTCAGGGATATGTCGTATATACTTAATAAACCGCCAAGACACACCCCACTCCACCCCTTGCGTTGTCCAGAATTTAGAATCAAAAATTTCCGATTTGACTAAATTTGATTACTCTGTATCTCCATAAGTAACAATCCAATTTAAATGATTCCTATTTAGTTTGATAGATAATTTAATGGGAAACTTTTTTACATATTACTATTTTTTTCGAAAATGTACGAAAATGTCGAGTAAAGTTAGGAGCTAATTTATCGAAATTGCCTTTGTTGTACAAATCCAAATTCGCCATCTTTAATTCAAAATTATAGACAATGCAAGAGGTGAAGCGAGGGGGCTCAGCAGTTTCTAAGTACATATGACCAAGGAATTCATCCCTGAAAAATTCAGCTTTCCCCTAATTAGTTCCTCTATTTATATTTATTTGAGTAGTTCCATAGTAGTTCAAAGACAATTTCGATAAATCGGCCACTAACTTATTCCCTGTATATTTTAGAAAAAAACACAGAGATAAAAAAAATTTGCGCATCAAATTATCTATCCAACTAAGAAAAGATTATTTAAATCGGATTGTTACGTGCGGAGATACAGCGTAATCATATTTAGTCAAATCAGCCATCTTTAATTCAAAATTGTGTACAACGCAATTATTTCCCCTATAGAGCAAAATATCGTGTTATTTGTTATTTGACTGTACTAACAAGATCAAAATCAAAAATTAATAATTTTCTTAATTATAATTACAGTGCAATAGCTCACGTTTTGGCTAAAATCGATATGAACGAAGATCGAGAAATTTTACAAAATCAATACAAAGATATTAGT
Source organism: Malthinus seriepunctatus (assembly GCA_963924605.1). Taxonomy (NCBI): domain Eukaryota; kingdom Metazoa; phylum Arthropoda; class Insecta; order Coleoptera; family Cantharidae; genus Malthinus; species Malthinus seriepunctatus. The sequence goes on from OZ004603.1 coordinate 38,643,937, forward strand.
CAAGAATTAAACATTAAGACTGAGGCTTTAAGAAGATATAGGTATAAGGTACGCATTAGTTTGTTTAACGTAATAAAATAAGATCTAATAGGGCATTTTAGGTAAAATCGTTAGAAAAAGAAATAGCCGATATACAAAGCGAATTTCAAACCGAACGAAACGATTATTTAGAGACCATCAGAAAACAAAATAAATCGCTTAAGTTGCTGTGTCAAATTTCAGAAAAAATGTCTGGAACGCTCAAAAATGAGTGTAATTATAAGTAAGAATTTTTTTTTCTAGTTATTCTAATTTTAATCGAAACAAAATTTTAGGGATCTCGAGTCAATTAAAGAACAAGCGGTTTGGATCGAAGATTCACAAAAATTTAAATTGCCAAATTTAATTGTTCACAGAACCAAACTACCACCAGCAGGTAACAATTTGTACCGGGTGTCGCAACAGTGTGTCCACGGAAAATTATGGTTTGACCATTAGAAGAGATTAAATTAAATGGCTCTAGAACTACAGGGTTAAGTTAGAAAAAAGTTGCATATTTTGATGACCTTTAAGAATCCGTTTAGAAAATTTCAAAATTCAAAATAGTTTTCGAAATAACGCAGAAAAACTGAAAATTTGCAATTTCGTTTTTTGACTGTAAATTCACAATGGCTTACTTTAGAAAAAAATTCTTCACAAAATTTTTTAAGAGGTCAAAAGAGCTATCAAACGATACCAAACTCGACTTTTTATCACATCGACGCTAGGCGTCGCGACGTTCGACTTTTCAGTTTCTTATGTGGGATCTATCATTTTTCTTCAAAATTACGCAGTAGGCTTCTCTAAAATCACATATCAAATGAGAAGTTTCTATCTTGTACTTTTCTTGATTTATACAACTTCTTAAGTTATGTTACGTTACGTACTTACTTTATGTTATTTTTTATGATGAAAAATAACGACTAAAACTTAGTTTTTAGAGTATGTAATTTTATTTCCTGATTAACTTCCTTTCTAAAACTTTAAAAACCATGTTTTAGTCGTTATTTTTCATCGTAAAAAATAACATAAAGTAAGATATTAACACAACGTAACATAACATAAGAACATAACTTATAACATAACATACCTTCTGATAGTCAAACTTCTTGAAAGTGATTCTGAAAGCTTTAAAAAATCTAATTATTGAGTAATTTTCATAAAAAAATGATACGTCCCCATAAGAAAATGAAAAGTTGAACGTCACGACGCCTAGCGTCGATGTGATAAGAAGTCGAGTTTGGTATCGTTTGATAGCTTTTTTAATCTCCTGAAATTTTTTCCCACATTTTTTTTTTCTAAATTAACCATTTTCAAGCAAGAAAACCGAAATTGCAAATTTTCAGTTTTTCTGCGTTATCTCGGAAACCATTTTGAATTTTAAAATTTTCTAAACGGATTCCTAAAAGTGATACAACTTTTTGCTAATTTAACCAATAACTCTTATGGTTTTCGAGATCCAAATGTTAGCACCACTTGAAATAATCAGCCTGTATAATCTCTAGAGGCACAATATTTCGTGCAAAGATCCATTAGAACACCCAGTATAAATAATTAAAATTGTGTAAATTGAAATTTTTGAAAAACTTTGTAAAAGCGTCTTCTTTAGAGAAAATTCTTTTATAGGTCGTATTTCTGATAGTCAAACTGCACCTGGACGTCTTGAAAGCGATTCTGAAAGCTTTGACGAATCTAATCAAAATTTTTTAATAAAGGTGATCATAATAGGTAGAAAATGTGTTAACGTGTCTGCATGGCTTGAGAATCAAAACAAATTTTTGGGAAAAATTAAAAATAAATAAAATTGTATTTCATAAATTTACGCACGTGTGTTCTTTGCATGCTGCACCAAAAGGCCAAAACCACAATCGAGTCCCTTCCAGCAATTCTGACAACAGCAGGTTTAGCGGGAGCTCATCTGCCTCACCACACGAAGATGACAAGGTGATCATCTTCAATTTCAAAACGTACAAAATTCGACATAAAACTAATCCTTTTTGGTTACTTTTAGAAATTGGAAAATTCCGAGAGAGAGGATATAATTGGAAATTACTTCAAACCAAAAAGAGCAACACAATTACTCAATCAAACTGCTAAATTAGAATCGAAAGCTTTCAACGTTTGGAAAGGTGAGTTGAAAATATAAGAAAGGCGTTTAATCAAAAAATAATTTTTTAAAAGATGCAGCATTTTCTGTTCCAGATTATGCTCAACGTAACAAACCAAAATCGACGGAAAGTATATTACAGAATCAAAAATCTCCAAATTTATTAAATAACACTTTCGGAGGTAGCAAGAGTAATTGGTTCAGTGGTACGTCATGAAGTATGTGATTTGTCATACTATAAATTATCTTGGGCCAAGAAGGTCAACTAAATTCAAATTTTTGTTACAGGACATAATCCTTTAGCCCCAGATGGTATAATACGCCGTCCTTTAAAATTAAAAGCTTTGCCAAATTTAGAATCGAGAAAAAATTCTAACATGCTTATGCCTTGGACTTAGCAATAAATTTATTTGGGGTACAAAAATAAAAGCGTCCACGACTTAAAAGAACTCATGTGATTGTGAAAAATAGCTAACCTTTGTTATAAGAGTGAAAATATATTATAAAAAAAGTTGATATTGAAAATTTTAAACAATTTGTTGTCTTAAAAAGTTTTCAAAAATATATATCTTTTAAATTAATGTTTGTGTGATAATAGAATTAACTCAATATTGTAACAATTTGTACAAAAGAGTTAAATTATATTTATATTGTTTGTACATTTTAAAAGTGTTTCTATTTTTATGGAACCAAATAAATTTATTCTGCAATTTATATTTTTCATTCCAAACTATTATTAGTTTTAGGTCGACAGATGATCGTCTTACATATGCCTAAAATTCAATACATGGAACTATTCAAAGTAAAATGTCCAGTAAAAAAGTAAACTAAATGTATTGACTGCTCTAGAGTTGGCAAATTATTCTCAATCCCTCCCAGAGTAGCTTTTCTCCACTCTGTTTGATAAAAGAACAATTTAACCTTTTTTACTTAATTAAAATTTTAAATAATCAGTTTCAACACTTAATAATTCTTTAGTTATCTTGTAAAACTATAAATCACTAATTTGTACAACAATTAATTAATCCACCCTAGTTATATAGTGCACATTAATTCGATAATCCTTGCCCAAATGAAAGAGTTTGATTGCTCGTCATATCTTGTTCAATTTCTAAAGCAATTTTTTTATATTTATCGGCTAATTCAACATTTTTTTCTACACCTTTAAAAATAAACAAATAAAAACTCATTTTTAATCAACTGCATAAGCTTACCGTGACCCTTTCTGTACATTTGACTAATATTTGCACATGCATAAACGTTCTTTAAGTTACAAGCTTCTAAACCAAATTTAAAAGCTTTTTCCATATCCTTTTGAACTAAATAAGTATCGTTACTTTTATCTTCCTGTTTAGCATTTCTTTCTTTAACTCCAGAAATGTACATGCTAGATAAATAATAACAAGCATTAGCGTTTTGTCCTAAACAAGCTCTTTCAAACATAGCCATACCCTACAATTATTGTAAAACTGAGCTATTTTTATTAAGATGTTAAACGTAGTTTAAAGTGCTTGTTTTACTGTACCTTAATAGGATCTTTCTCAACGTTTATACTTTCATCTCGAGTCGTTAATAGTAAGCCTTGATGAAAACAAGCCGTGTAATCACCTAAATTACACCCCTTTTCCATATATTTATACGCTTCTGCAGAATCTGGTTTTGGTAGACCTCGACCGAGTAGTAAATAAGCACCGTACTTATAGCAACTTTTGGGATAATTATAATCATCACAGTTAGATTTATATACTTTGGCAGCCTTATTATAAGCCTTATCGATTGCTTCCAAATAATCACCAAGTAAATGGCACACTAAAAATTAACGTTAGAAGTGGTTAGATAAAATAAAATTTAATACCTTCAGGATTCTTTTCGCTGTAACATCCAAACCTATATTCTATACCTAAGTTTTTTAAATATTCTTTAACTTCTTCTTCATCTTTTAAGTTATATGACATTTTTTAAATTGTGATTAGTAGATGTTAATAATTCGAGTTAAATTACACATAAATTAAGCACATTATTGCTTAAAATAGAAACTTATTTAAAAAATTAAACTCAAAAATTTTGAATTCATAAGTAAGGTTATGTTCAAAATGGTTCGTTCTAGTGTGTGAGCGCTGTTGCCACAATAATAAACAAACCTTTTTCGGGATAAGCACTTTTAAAAATTATTTTTGGGCTTAATAATTGAAGATAGAGAGAAATTAAAAGCGTCAAAAGTATTCTTTTTATATCTATTTTTATAAAAAAAATTAAAAACAGTCTTCCACCAGATTATCTTTCTTTCTCTCTCTCTCTCTACTTTCGATTGTATCATGTGGTTATGGTTGTCACTGTCACTCGCTTTGTAGGCGCTGTTGCCTGATTGCTGAAATCTACCATTTTTTGGTAAAAGTACATTTAAAAATTAATTTAATTACTAAAAAGTTGTTAAAAAATGAAGAAAGCAGAAATAATCACTTTTATTTGCGTTATACACTGGCGGTATCCAAAATTCAAGTGAAGGCTAATTAATGGGGAATTATATAATAAATGGAAAATTAAAGTGCAATAAATTCAAAAATATTGAAATTTTTATTATTTCCTAGGCTTCTAATGGACATTTGAGTGAAATCTTCATGGAAGACGACAAACTAGTACAAGAAGACAACCTCGGACGTTTCAGACGCGACCAAGGAGATATGAATAACAAATGTAGTATGTTCAATTTTGAAAAATTTTGTCTACAATTTAGAGAAGCTCACGAAGCTAATACCATTAATACCTATTAAGTCTTTATTTTCATTTAATCATTATATTTTACTTAAGTTGCGCCTCTTGTTCAAGTCAAGTCATTTCATAATGATTACAAGGTTTTAGAAAAAGCTTATTACAGCGTAAATATTTTATTCAATGAAATAGATTAATTTATGAAGAAATATAACAACTTTTTCTTGGATTGGAAAAAGTTAAAAACATAACACAAGTGTTTTAGATTACAAAAATTAGAAATTTGTTAAAAATTTTGCTTTAATTAATAATGAAATGAAATAAATATACAAAAAATTGAACATTAACAAATCTTTCATAGTTATACGATTTAATTACAAAATGAGCAAAACAGTAAGTTTGTTACAAATAATTATATACTATACACAAAGTAGTTTTGACAAAAATAAGTTTTCTAAACACATATTTAACAATCAGTCGAATAAAACTGAATTTTTCGTCAAATTTTATTAATATAACAATTTTCTTAGATAACAACAAAGATGCCAAGAGTCTTCTTGTTTAAATTTGTGTTAATATATTTATTAAACGATTACATTATCAGTAGTAATATGATTCTATTAAGAAAGACTACTAAATAAAACTCAACATTTAAAAATCTAAAAAAAATAATAAATACATTAAGAAAACATGGCACCAATTAGCCTTTTTTGTAAGAAGATAATGCAAAGAAATTTAGATTTTTGCAATACTTATACACTAACTAAATTCGCAGTTTTAAACCTAATCGGAAGCCGGTGACGAAGAATGTAAAAATGGTGGTCCAGTGCTTGGGGATTCTGGAAATCTTTGCATGTATCTTTCTAATCTCAGGTACTTAACTGTCACTAGATGACCTGCATACCTACAACATACAACTTAAAGTTGTTAAATATACAAACAAAATTAAGGCAACTCACCACCACCCGTGTAAATTTCTATACGCTACTGCAGCGTCATTTTGATCGGAACATTTAAGATAAACACATTTTGATGTATTGTCTACCCCACAGTGTAAAATATGACATTCGTCTGCGCATTTACTTAAAACAGCCTCTTTTATAGCAGTATAATTTTCTTCGTTATCATCAACCATACCGCGTATTTTTAAACAAGGCGTCGGCGAAAATGTTAAGCTATTAACAGACCCTTGTTGAGTTTCAAACGCTTGACCTTGCCAAGTTTTAGAACGAGGCGAACTGAAAAAGACGTTTTGATTTCTCGACATTTTTAATTACGTATACGTACCAACTAGAATTAAGATTCGAGCTTCCTAACCATCTCCAAACACGAAACAATTCGCCTTTTACATTTTGAGTTTCACATCGTACACGCGAATCATTTTCGTTAATAAATTTCACCGCTTTGTCCCAAAGGCCAGCCATATCTGAAATATATTACGGTTGTCATCGGATTCGATAAAAATGTGTTAGCTTACGTTGACGGTCTTTGAAAGGTATAATCATCTCACGGACGTGATTAATAATTAAATAATCTTCGTCACTGTTTGTTTGTAGTGTTTCAACAATTTGATCAATTAAGTTACCTAATTCTTCACTTTGCCGTTGTTGGTATTGTCGATAACGTTTATAAACGTAGTTCAAAAGATAAAGTATCAAAGAACCTCCTAATATAATTGTGCTTGTTTGTAAAATTGAATAAAGCCTTTTATAAAAAATGCAAAGCCACGGTAGTTCAGGATTTAAAACAGCCAGTCCAATTTGTTTTGTAGTTCTTTTTGAAATAACTTCGTCCTAAAGATATTGTTTCAAAAAAATAAATAATTAAAATTATGGAAGTCTTACAACACTTTTTAAAATATCTTCTTTCTTAATTTCTAAAGAATCATCACATTGAATTAAATTAATGTCCCACTCGGGGTTTTTCAAAATTAAAATTTCAAGATGATTCAAATGTCTCCTTAAATCGAGCAAATTCTAAAATAAATTAATTTTAGATTAAACTAATAATAAGAAACATAAATTTACCTCATTGGTACGTTTATGTTGGAAATTTAAAATTTCATGTTCGGTTGCGTACGGTTTTATTTGAGGATTTTGACAAGTGTGCGCTATTGACGCTTTTATTAATTCAGGTTTAATTGCTATCATTAACTTTATTGCGCTAGCAACGTCTTTATCGTAGAGACAGTTTACACCATCTTGAGATGTTGGACCCAATTCTTCACAACGAGGTACAAAATAGTCTACAAAAAAATGTAGAAGAAACATTAATTTAATTGCTTACAAAAATCGCTATTTTTTAAAAAAAATTAACGATTGAGGGGTACAAATACAGGGTGAATTTTTTAAGTGGTACTGGTATCTAGGAAATCGTAGGAGTTATGAGATTGGTTAAATTGGCAAAAAGTTGCATATTTTGATAACCTTTAAGAACCCGTTTAGAAAATTTCAAAATTCAAAATGGTTTCCCAGATAACGCAGAAAAACTAAAAATTGGCAATTTCGTTTTTAGACTGTAGTTTCAAAATGGCTAACTTTAGAATAAAAATTTTCAGGAAAAATTTTTAGGAGATTAAAAAAGCTATCAAACGATACCAAACTCGACTTTTTATCACAACGATGCTAGACGTCGCGACGTTCAACTTTTCGTTTTTTTGTAAAAATTACTTAGTAACCTTGAGTAATTTCAACTGAGTAATTTTTGCAAAAAAATTATGGGTCCCCCATAAAACTGAAAAGTTGAACGTCGCGACGCCTAGCGTCGATGTGATAAAAAGTCGAGTTTGGTATCGTTTGATAGCTTTTTTGATTGCCTGAAAAATTTTCTCTACAATTTTTTTCTAAAATAAGCCATTATGAAACTACAGTCAAAAAACGAAATTGCCAATTTTTCTGCGTTATCTCGGAAACCATTAATAATTTTAAAATTTTCTAAACGTTTTCTTAAAGGTCATCAAAATATGCAACTTTTTGCTAATTTAAACAATCTCGTAACTCTTACAGTTTCCGAGATCCCAATGAAAGTACCACTTAAAAACACCACCTTGTATTACAAAAAAATTACATTTAATTTTAAGCTTACAACTAACTTTAATCTTGTAAAACTAATTGGATGATATTTTTTACATGCAAAATTAAATTCTTTTAAATGTAGGATTTAATAAGCAATAAATATTAAACGATAAAATAATTTTTTTTGGAAGGAATTCTGAAATCAAAACAATAAAACAATCCAAGAGCAAATATTTATTGATTACCAAATCCAAATTACAAATATTAATGCATTACAATTACAAATTTGTCACAAAAACCTAAGAGGCACTAAAATTATTTTAAATAAAAAAATGGCAAATGATTTAATATACAAATTACGAAATTTAAAAAAGCTACTACTCTAATTTATAACTTAGTAATACGCATGATGTAAAAAAAACTAAATTAAAATCAATTCTACAAATTGTCGATCATTTAATTTCTCTTACCGATTGTATTTAATGCACTTCCGTCATTACGAATTCCGTAGTACATGATTCCGACAGCAACAAAAAATAAAATAGCAACACCTAATACAGCAAACGATACTAAATTATCCTTCAAAATATTATTATTGTGTTGAGAATAATAATCACGATTTATATCGCGATTACGTATCGATCTAAAATAAACATAATATCAATCAAAGTTCATTTTAAAACTTTATCAATACTAACCTTCGTCCGAGACTACCAGCTCCATTAGTATCATGTTCTTTAATCACGTCATTTTTCAAATCAAACTTCGGTCGTGCACTTGCCAATTGACTCAATCGATCAGCAAAATTACTTAAATATGGAGTTTCGGCGTTATCGTTGTTAATACGAGGCGAAGATGTTGACAATGGACGATCGAAGCCTGTAAAATCAAACATTTTTAATTTAAAAAGAAAAAAACAAAAGATAAGTCTCCAAATTCATTAGCAAACACAACAATACTTACCAGATAAGCCTAAACTCAGTCGAGAACGTATCTGTTGTAAATTATCATGCGAGGAGTTCGCACTCGGTGATAAATAATTTGATGGCGAATTGACTTTTGAAGCATAATTGGATGAAGTTGCGGGTGACCTTAATGTTTTACCTGATAAATAGCTCGACGACGAACTTGCTACGTTATTATAAGATGAATCTCTTTTTCTATCAAAACTATTGGTCGATTTTGAAGGCAACTCGTTATCATCTGCAATTACTTCTAAATCGGAATCAGATCCGGTATCAAAATCATCTTGAACAGTTTTAGTAACTTTTGTAGTGGTTGTAGTTACAATCCGTTTCGATGTTAGAGCATCCTTTTATGAAAGATAATATCAAATACACTTTAAATTACACAAATTTAATACTTACATCGGTTGTGCTATTTATAGTATCATTTCCTCTAACACTCTTACGAACGATACCTTTAGATCTATTTGCAGGTTGTATTAAAGGTGCTCCCATTGTAGCTCTTCGACTCTTATTTTTTTTAATCGTAGAAGCATCATTATCACTTTCTTCCTCGCTCGAAAACTGTCCTAAAGATCTAGAAAATAAATTGTAAATTTGCAATTACAAGTTAGTGTTTTACTCACTTTCTGCTATCGTTTCCTTTTCTTTTATTATCGATCAATAATTTTAATTTTTTCACCATTAACTTTCTAGTTGTTCCCGTAATAGGCATAACGGGGAAACCGAACTCCATTAGTTTAGTGCGGAGCTCGGAATCAGACATTTTATCTACGTCCACAACCATCTGCAAATCAAATTTTAGGTTATGTTATTCAATCAACAAAAATTAAAGCAAACTTACTGTAAAAATATAAGTATAAAATACAACACTTAGAACACTTTAAAAATATGTAATAACATTAGAAGTTGCGGTTGTGCGAGTAGCGGCAAAAATACAGCCACACTTGCCCTTGAAATAAAAATAATATAACTAATTGACATATAAACCGATTTTACACATATGCACTAACTTTTAATGTTCAATTACCTTTTAAACGCTGTAAAACTTTGATAAACGGTTATTTATTTAAATAAAAAACAACTTATCTTAGCAAGTTAACGGTAGAGCGTCCTTAAAGCGCCATAAATAGAAATGACGTTTAAAAAGTTCAACAATAGCCAACCTAAAAAAAACAAATTTCCCTAAATTTAAATTGACAATCAAACACTCAACTAAACTTAACCTTAAAATGACGTTTGAAATTAAATAAATAAATAATAATGTTTAGCGACAATAATATTAACAATTATTTCAACAAATCGCTTACTTTTGTTGGTAACGAAAATTTTAAATTACCAAGTGAAGCGCACAAGTCTTCGACATGGAGCATCGACAAGCTACAAGAAATGAAGAGCGAACTAAATCAAGTAAAAGGGCAGCTTAGTAATTTTAATTTAGACGAATGGTCTAAACACACTCATTCGAGAGATCCATCTAGTTTTATAACGAGTGCAATTAAAGCAAAAGGTAAAGTGGAACTTCTAACGCAAGCTTGGTGTAAATTTTATGAATGTTTGAATCGATACCCTGTCGTTCCCGAAGTAGCCGTAGCTAAGAATAATTTTAAAAGTTTACATTTATGCGAAGCACCGGGGGCTTTTGTTAGTTCCTTAAATCATTACGTTCGATTGAATCATCGCGATTTATTGTGGGTTTGGTTCGCTAATACGTTAAATCCGTATTATGAAGGTAATTCTCGCACAGAAATGATTTGTGATAATCGTTTAATACGTTATACTTTTAAAAATTGGGATTTTTGTCTGGACCACACTGGAGATATTACGAAGTTTTATAATCATCGTCAACTTAGTGAAAAGTACAAAGTGTCTCTTGTGACTGCAGATGGAAGTGTCGACTGTTCGAGCGATCCTGGTGAACAAGAAAATAACGTGCATTATTTGCATTATTGCGAAACTATGACGGCGCTTAAAGTTTTAGAAGAAGGTGGTACGTTTGTTTTGAAAATTTTTACAATGTTCGAACACGGAACGATTTGTCTCTTATATTTACTTAATTGTGTTTTTAAATTTGTAAACGTTTTCAAACCGTGTTCTTCTAAAAGTGGTAATTCGGAGGTATATATTGTTTGCTTACTGTATAAAGGGTGGAATGTGTTGGAGAATTTATGGGAGTCCTTGACAGAACCATATAGAAATGACGTACAATTGAACGAAGTTGCGATGTTTAAAAAGGAGGATATTGATTCAGTTTTCTTTGCCCAAATAGAAGAGTGTGCACGCTACTTTATGAAAATGCAAATTTTTACAATTAACAACAATATAAGTCATTTTACTAACGAATATCAAATAAATAGTGACGAAACTGAAGACGTGCAACGGGAAATTGCAGAGTTGTTTTTGGAAAAATATGAAATTATGTTTTATCTTTCTAGACGTTACACATTAATTAAAACGCGTAGAAAAGTCCAACAACCTAATAAATATGTAGAATGGGAAAGTAAAACGACAAATTTAAATACTAACATAAATTTTGAAATACAACCAACGATTGGTAAAGCATTAACAAAAGTTAAAACTTCAAATTTTTGTGTCGTTACTCTTAAACCTAATCTCAATTTATTAATTGATCCTCAAGTTATTGTAACAGACGTTTGTAGAAATTTACCGAGTAATTACACTCTTATTCAATTTTCCGATTTTGTTCATACAAACAATCAGTGTGAATTTCAAAAAGAATTTTTTAACATTCTTCAAGATAAATTTAATAAAAGTAATAACTTGGTGATTTATTCGGTTCCGCTTTTAACGAGAGTTCTTGTGGGATTCATTTATATTTTGACTATTTGTTTTAACACAATTGCAGTTCATAATAAAACAGTTTTAGTATTAAGTAATTTAAATGAAGAAAGAATTAGTAATGTTAAGGAATATTTTTCAACTATTGAAAATTTTTATAATAATTTATCAAAAAGAAATGATTTTGATGTCGATATTTTAGAAATTATTCCGTTTAAATGTTTACTCGATGAATATTTTTATGATATTATTTCTAGGTATAATCGAGGTATTTGTGAACAATAATAAGGCTTTCTTGGCTTTTGTATATATTTAAAAAAATTGATTAACAAATTCAAAATATATTACGTATTAAATATGTACTTAAAAAACTAGCAAAAATATGTTTCAACAATAATCTCTTAATAAAATTTTATTTTTCATTTTGATACCCTTGAGCTATACCACGTCTACCTTGTTTTGCAATATGCGGTTCATCTTCTCCTAAATTTTGCTCTAAACCTTTCCAACTGCGTTGTGCAAGAAAACCAGCACCTGAACTTGTAGTAGCTACAGTTCCATCTTGCTTGAGAACAAGCTGAGTATCGTTACAATCAATTACATTTTCATTCGACCTTATTTTTCCACTTATGAGACTTACATCATTTTCTTTACTTTTACCTTCAATAGCTTCAATCTCAGCTGGCGTTAAGTCGATAAAATATTTATTATAATCGAAAGAAAATTCAAACTCATTTGCATTTGGATTTAAAGCCAATTCAACATCATATGGCGTTACTATCGGTTTAAAAAAGTCTCTGCTTTCATAAATTTCATTCATAGCGCAGGTAATTAAAACATATATATCGATCTAAAATCAAATTTTGTTAAAAGCAATTTCTCACTAAATTAAATTTTACTAACCTCAGCAAAATTTGCCAATTTTGCAACATTTGGTTTACCAACACTAATAACATAATATTTCTTTCCACTAGCTTTAATCACACCTTTAATTCGATTTATAATTTTTAAATAATTTTTTACAGCCAATGTACCTATAATTATCCCTATTGTGCTACTATCTTTAATTTTTTCTACTAAAAAGTATCTTCGTTTAAGAATTTTTGGATCTTGATCAAAATTAATTAATTTAGTAGGTTCTTGTTTCGGATTGTAATTGTATAATTTGGTATTTTTTAACGAAAATTGTAAATTAATTAATTTTCTATTATTAAATCCAACATATACAACAAATTGGTGTAAATTCAACTCTTTATCAATTGTTATTACATTTACGTCGGAATAGTTTTGAAATAATTCGTAAAATTTATCTAAAATTAATGTATTTAGCATTTAATTTGATTGTAAAAAACGGCTTACCTAAATACCAAATATAAGGAGTATCTAAAATAATTGTAATTGGTTCTTTAGCCTCTACAACTTTAACTTTAATAAGGTCTTCAACTAAATTAAGATCCAATACTTCCTTCTCATAAACATTCATAAATGGGATTTTATTATCCGACTTGGAAAAACAAACAGGACCAAAGTGTATGATAGCGTCTGAGTTTACGTGAGCTGCAGCTACATAATCTATGCAACAACTATAAAAAAATATAAAAAATGCGAGACTATGGCTTCAATTTACCTTTCGTAAGCAGTATCACCCATAACGTAAACAACTTGATTTAAATTTGATTGTAAACGATGAGAAACTTCCACTGAATCGGGTAATAAAAAATCAGGAAACTGTAAACATACCTACAGAAAAATTAAAGATCAACTAGCATTTGATTAAAGGGTAAAAGTTACCGTTTCATAATTGTTGCTTTTAATCCAATCGACACATTTTGTAATATCGTATACAAAATCAATATTTTCTAACTTTGTTTTTTTAATTGGTGTAGATTTTTCTATACCTTTATCTAAACTAATGTGTTCGTTACTAAAAAACTGTTCCATTTTTTTAAAATTAAGCTAAAATTCACGTCTTTTAGAATTTAAAGTCATGGGTAAACTTTTAGGTTAGAAAAGTAGATCAAAAAAACAACTTTTATGTTATTTTAACTACGATGCAATTGAACTACTTAAATTTTAATTTATAAAATTATTAATAATTAAAATTCGTAGATTTAAAAATAATATAAACATTTTAATGAAATAAATCCATCTTAATATTTGATTTAATAAAAAATAATTCCTTTTCAAGAGATGGACCTTATTTCATGCGTAGTTCAAATGTTCAAAATGTTTGGTTATGTTTAATGACAGTTTGTTTGCTTGTATTTATTTAGATTGATTAAGATCAAAAGTACATATTATTCAATACGGTAATAATACATAGTATAAATATTTAGAAATGGCAGATGATAACGATAACGTAGATCGTGGAGATGCCGAAAATCCTAAATTAGAAAAAATGTTTACGTTGAAGAAATGGAATGCTGTAGCGATGTGGAGTTGGGATGTCGAATGTGATACCTGTGCAATTTGTAGGGTACAAGTTATGGATGCTTGTTTACGTTGCCAAGCTGAAAGTAAAAAAGATACTTACGGCAAACAAGATTGTGTTGTAGTTTGGGGAGAGTGCAATCATTCTTTTCATTACTGCTGCATGTCGTTGTGGGTTAAACAGAATAATCGTTGTCCTTTGTGTCAACAAGAATGGTCAATTCAACGTATGGGAAAATAAGAAACTAGTTTTAAATGAAAATGTAATAATAAAGCAGTTGATAGTGCCTATTTTTCAACTATTCGTTGAAAGTTTTTTAGAACTTATCCATAAAGTGTGATATACTTACAAGGAACGTTTAGCAAATAATTTTTTTGTAATTTTGTGATGGGTGTTTATAATTTTCTCGATTGTACTTGTTATTTAAATAATAGACTGAATACATTGGAAAATGTTTATTTATGAAATAAATAGAAGATGAGTACTTAAAGGTAAACATTATTACAATTCGCTGTAACAGATCAAAAAACTATTTTTATCTAAACTAATCAGTCTCACATAATGTCATTTTTTTAAGGATTTTGCAAAGAGCTTTGAGATTGATTTGAAATGAGTTTCAAAGAACTTTGAAAATCGTTTGAATTGAGTCTTGTATTTGGTTTTTGCGATCTTGGGATTACGTAATGATAAAGTACTATTAGTATCAGACTTATTACTAAAAGAATAATACTAATTGTAGTAAGATTGAAGTAACTGTATGCAGATTGAAGGGTAGTTTTAACGAACAACAAAAACATTAAAAAATTATTACTATTTAAAGTTGAATTTGGTTCAGAAGTCTCTTCAAACACTATTGTAGGATTGATTGTCTTGGATGAGGGTTGCGAAGTTATAAACGGCGCCATGATTATAATTAAAATTATAATTGGAAATCTGTTAAAATTATTGTATTATTAATTTGGGTGTTTTAAATATGACTTACATAATTATTCCAATTTTTCCAATTTTCCGAATATATTTCATACTTTCAGTACCAGCAATTCAGCGGTTTTCATCTAATCGCACTAAGATGTAGCTAATATCTTCCTTAAGAATTTTCTAGAATATATACCGATATCTATTAATTTGATTGGAGCTTTATTTGCGATTATCTATAGCGATAATAATGCACGTGCGTCGCAGCTTTCTCTAAAGTAAGGCAACTACTGAAAAGTAGATCGTTTTTGAATTAAAAATTAGGAATTACAAGTTTAAACTTGCTTATTGTTTTACCGCGCGCGAATTAACTTGTTTCCCCAAAATGATTCATTTCTCCACAAGAAAATTGCTTTAATTTTAAATAATTTTTATGAATGATGCAATTTATTTATTTATTGCTTAATATTATCTAAGTGAAAATTTAGGTAGAACACCCTATATATTTTTCAAAGGAAAAATTAAAATTTTTTAAAAATCATTTTTCGACGCTTTGTCCTCCTGATTTCAAAAATGAAAAAATTAGCTTTTATAAGATATCTATATCTATACAGGGAGTCCAAAAATAAGGTGGTTATTTTGGGCGCATATTTGCAAATTCCAATTAAAAAAAAAATTCTTTTATTCCCAACCCGGCCAATAGAACGATTTGCCCCATTTTGTGGTTTTTCCCTTATAACTCGACCGGTAATTATTATTATAAAAATTAAAAAAGGCATTATGCAGCCGAAATATAGGGAGTTCGTCCTAACCAAGTCGATTTTTATAATTGTTTAAAAATTGCCTAGCTTTAAGGGAGCAAAGTAGGTCAAAATTGTTAACTGGATTTTCATAAAATTTCCTTGGCCATATTTTTTTATTTTTGAATATGTTTTAGACAAGATAATTCTCTATCGATCTCTAAATTTTTATCAAAATCGCCCGAGCGGATTCGGAGTTATGATTTTTTGAATGTCAAAACTTCAAATTTCTCTAATTTTTTAACTTTTTCCAATCTGAAAAAGTTGTTATAATCGAGAAAAGAAAATAATAATAAAAATTCTTTTATTGAAGTTCTCGACGTTTTGAGTCACCCTGATTCAAAATTGCAAAAAAAAAATTTTTCGATATTTTAACTGAAATGTCCGTCTGTCTGTAACAGCTGTGGAGCAAAAACTACTAAACCGATTTTGATGAAATTTGATTTTAGGCACTTTAAAATTATTTCATCGGTAAACTTAGCTTTTATAAGAAATCTATACCGGGTGTCTAAAAATAAGGTGGTTATTTTAAGCGCATATTTGCAAATTCTGACCAAATTCATTTTTACTTGGCTATACGATAGTACATTAGTACACGTGAGCCCCAACTGAAAAAAATAATTTCAAATTTTTTTATTCAAAATGGCGGCCAATAGAACGATTGTTCCATTTTGTGGTTTTCCCCTTATAACTTGGCCGGTAATTATTATTATAAAAATTTCAAAGAGGCATTATGTAGCCAAAATATAGGGAGTTCGTCCAAACTAAGTCTGTTTTTATAATTGTTTCAAAATTACCTAGCTTTAAGGAACCAAAGTAGGTCAAAATTTTGAAATGGATTTTCTTAAATATTCCATTGCCATATTTTTTGTTGTTTGAGTATGTTATAGACAAGGTAATTCTCTATCGATCTCTAAATTTTTATCAAAATCGCCCGAGCGGATTCGGAGTTATGATTTTTTGAATGTCAAAACTTAAAGATTCTCTAATTTCTTTTGTAATAGAAATGGATATTTTAAAATGGATATCAATCTCATGAATATCTATTATTTGACACTATTTTCAAGTAACCAAAACGCTTCCGGTTAAACCGGAACCCTTGAAACACCCTGTAAATTTTTCAATATTTTGAAAACTCGTAAAATTAGCTTTCTGAAAGATATCAAATTAAATTTTGATTAACAAAAATACTAATAAAATATTTAAAAAGTTCCTCGTATGGCCACATCCGCTGTTTTTTAACTACTTTCAAGGGCTGTGAGGGAGTAAAAGATTTTCATTGAATGGTTGTGGAGCTTCCAAAAGGTCATGTGACCACATTTCTTCCAATGGAACCATTCTCTCTCAGATAGAGAATTTTTTTCCGAATACAGCAATTTTCTGAGATGACAGTCGAGCAAGTCGTGCCATAAAGGAAAGCAATAGATAGAAGAGGAATTACAAGAGATTTGATAAAAAAATTTAATAACAAAAACGAACTACAAAACTACAATTGAGTATTTTAAGGTACCATTTAATATTAAATAAACAATTTTTCTTAGCGATTCATCAGTCTTAATTATTACCTCTAATTATAAACTAAAGTGGATGGAATTTAACATTTTTCGTTTTTTTTTCTTGTGGACGGACATTAAAAATTACATAAAATTATTTCAAACACTTTGGGAGCACTTCATTAATTATAAAACTGTAAAATTTATATAAATCAAATATTTTAAAACAAATATTTGGGTCCGAAGTAACAATTTGATTCTATAATAAAATCACAGCGTCTTCTTAATGATTTCGATATTCGAATAATTTAATGTTTTAATGGAATTTATTTTCGACAAAATTACTTTCAGTCATTAACTTAAAGATTCGGTGTCTGCCGAAGTTGTCGAACTCCTCTTGAGTTTTCTCAATCGTAACGCTCTTTCTTTCCATTTTCCCAACAAAACAATTCCCAAAGCTATCAGAGTTACAATGGCCGTTAACAAACAGACAATTTTAAGAGAGAGGTCAATATTTGGCACAGTTAACGATGATGTGTAAATTTCATTTTTAATCGATTCGGGCAAATCCTTATCTTCAACTCCCTAAAAGAATTACAAAAAAATTATTTATTTTTTAGCAAAGAAATTGTTTACTTACAACTTCCATCCATGAAATGGGCAAAATCATGTCGTCTTGAAACATGTCCAGTTGGCTCATTCCAAACGACTTTTTAACTTGTATGTTCATCTGGAGGCGATTTATTCCCGATAGAGCAAAACCAAGTTTTGGATGTACGTTGATGTAGCTTTCGTGATGTTTTGGTTGTGGATTTAAACCGGAAATTGCATTTTGAAGGGCCGGATCGGCTTTGTAAAAGTGAGGAAACGACACAAAAGCTGGCACACCTGTAATAGAAAGACTTTTTAGGAAAAAAATTATTAAAAGTGGTGTTTTGGCGTCAGTCACTACACTAGAGCTCAGAAAGGGGTCGTTTGCTGGAATTTGTGAAATGGTTCTATTTTTGCTCACATAGGTTTAAAAATGTGTGTTTAGCCCTAATTAAATGTATATTTTTTAAAATTTTTAAATTCAAAATGGCGGTCAATATTGAACGATTTTCCTATTTTTTGGTTTTTCTCTTAAAACTTAGCCACTAATTATTTTTATGAAAATTTCACTATGGCATTACATAGTTAAATATAAGGCTTTCGTTCTAATTTAATCGATTTTTTAAATTTTTTCAAAATTGTCTACCTCTAAGCAGCCAAAGTTGGTCAAAATTTTAAAATGAATTTTCTGAAAATTGGCTTGTGCAATTTTTTTCATTTCTGTATATGTTATAGACATTGATGTTCTCTATCGAATACCGCGTGCTTCATTAATTAGAATTTTTCAGGACCGTAGTTATGATTTTTTAAAAGTCAAACTATCAAAAATCGCTAACTTCTTTTTCAATAAAGTTTAAAATTTGAAAATTGGTACATTTGTTAATGCCATGAATATCTATTATGTGACACTATATTAGGTTAAAAAACACTTCCGGTTAAACCGGAAGTTATAAAAATTATAAAGTTTTTTGAAACACCCTGTATATTTTTGACTATTTTGTAAAGATATAAAAGTAGCTGTTAAATGATATCAAACACTTCATACTTTGACTTCCGGTTTAACCGGAAATAGGCCCAACTTTCTTAATTTAAATGAAACACCTTGTATGTTTTTCAATATTTTAAGAGCTCATAAAATTATCTATCCGATGATACCCAACACTTCATATAGTAACTTCCAGTTTAACCGGAAATGGGCTTAGCTTTCTTATAGCAGCAAAAAGTTCTATTATGGCCACATGAGAATTTTTGAACTAAAACGACTAAACTGTAATAATAGAGAGAACTTACCATAAGTGCATGGTGTTGAATTAAAGACACCTTGTGGAGAACAGTTGCCAGAGTCCATATCACAGTAGCACTGATTTTCAGGTTCGTGTTCAGGACTATCGAAAACAGATTCTGGTAAGACGTATTTATAAGCCGGAACTAAACCGTTCAAAATTTTAGTCTCTTCCTTAAATACGAATTTGAAGCGTCTGCAAAGCTCTTTAAAGTACGTGTAAACTGGCTCTTTCCGTCTGACTGATAATGGTGGAAATAAAAGTCCATCGCTTCCTTCGATCCTAGAAAAAAAAATTTGCAATTGTTAATTTAATGAATGAAAACAAGATATTAATAGAGCAAACGTGTTAACCTACCCTAAAGAGTAAACAGATACGAAAAGTGCTGAGTGGGATTTAAATTTTGCGTTAGTGTTTTTCAGGGAATTTTCAATTGATAACTTATCATTAAGTAAACAATCTTACCTATTGCATTCGTCTGTTGACCAATGATTGATAGTGCGTTCTCCGTTATAGTTATCAATTTGACCTATTTTATTGATATCCCCCGCTCCTGAATTAATCGTAATGACATCTTCAGAAGTTCCATTTCTCTGCAAAAAGCATAAAAGTTAGCATTTTCCGCCCAGGAGTCGCTTCAGCTCAACTCACCGAGGTTAAAATTCCAACTTTTTCATAAGGCATCTTCTTTTGAATAGACATGACTCCTTTTGCCAAAGCATAAAAACTATCGTCGTATCCCCAAATAAATCTATGAGCTGGCAAATTTAAAAATGGTTTGGAATTCATTCCACTTAAAAGCGTCGACATTGCTACTCTTGAAAAGTAATAAGAATGACGACTGACAGCTGCAGCGCCCAACATTGGCATATTTGGTACAATGATCCTATCACTTTGTCTTCTTCCTTTAGATAAATCTGGTCTAAATTTATGACTTCTGCTTTCTTGGTAACTAATGGTGTTATCAGGATTGAATTTTATGTTAACTTTCTCAAGTAGCTCCCTGTAAAAGACAAATATTTAAACAACTATGGTCGGCACAAAGAAGCATAGTGGATGCCGTTCATCTACTAGTAGTAGCTGAAAGCTACTCAGATGAGCTTGTATTCGGAGTAAAAGTTAATTTTTTGACACGTCATAGTTATTTAGACTCCGCTTCGCGTCGTCTGTTAAACCTACCGAAACTCATCAAAAAGTGACACTTTTACTCCTTAAAACAACTATTTTTAAAAAACTTACTCGTAAACAAATGGTCCAATTTCATTAACGTTGAGTTTTTCAGCTTTTCCTCTTTCGAAATCATCCACATTTGTATAATTAAAAATGTAAACTTTAACATACGTTGTTACATAGGGACCTTTCCATACATCAAAAGCTTTTGTATTCGGCCTAATTACAAATTTCTAAAAAAAAATTTAAATTAATAAAATTAATTAAAGAAAATTTGAAAATACTTACAGATAAAATGAAACTATCGAACATTCCAGTTCCAAACATTAAAAATACCCCCATACAACTTGAAAGAAAGAGTAGAAAGAGACCAGCGAGTACTGAAAAAAATTATTCATCATTTAGTAAATAAATTTTATCTAAATTATTAATTAACATCACTTTTTATTGATGTTAAATGGCATGTAATTATGACTTAATTAATTTACAAAAAATTTTACAATTCCATATCGTAAAAACAGACGAGGTTACGAAGATAACCCATTTTGTCTAGACGTCTTTTAATAATTTCGATTAATTTCAAAATTAATTTCGATTGTACTTTTTTCAAAAAAATCAGTTTATTTTTATTTCGAGTTCATTGTTGTTACTATCACTTCTACAACCATGTAAATATGACAACACTCCTAAGAACTGCAGGGTAACAACTTCATGTACGCTCGGAAATTTTTAAACTAGCGTTTCCGAACGCCTAGGGCTTTACCACGTCTCTTTAGAGAGCCATCGTACTAAAATTGCATCTTGAGACTTTCAGAGCTTTCAGAAGCTCTAATCAAGGTATAGTCAAGTAACAAACAAATGCTGTAAAGTCGGTTAAAGAAGACATAGACATAAAGCTCCGATCAAAACTCTAAGGAAACTGAAATGAAGTGATCGAATACTGCATCGAAAGCCTTTTCAGAGAAGGATTCATACTGATAGCTCGGAAGCCTAATAATTCTTTGGAGTGGAAGTTGCAGCTATGGCTCAGAAATCTGATAATTTTTTAAAGAGGAGGATTAACCTGGATTCGCTTATGGCGTAGAAAGTCAGAAGCCTAACAATTCTTTAATTATCGGAGAGCTGCTTAGAAACCTGGCAGTTCTTTTGAGAAGAGTCACTTATAGCTTATGGCCCAGAAAACTGAAAATTTTTCTAAGAGGTGGATTATCCTGGATTTACCTGGATTCACCTATAGCTTAGGAAGTCAGAAGGTTGACAATTCTTGTAATAGAAGGATTACTTATGACTCAGAATCCTGACAGTTCTTTTAAGAAGATTTACTTATGGCCCAGAAGAGTGAGAATTTTTTAAAGAGGAGGATTCATCTGTATTCACCTGGATTCACCTATGGCTTAAAAAGCCAGAAGGTTGGCAATTCTTGTAATTGGTGGATTACTTATGGCTCAGAATCCTGACAGTTCTTTTAAGAAGATTCTTTTATGACCTATGGCCCAGAACAGTAAGAATTTCATAAAGAGGATGATTTATCTGTATTCACTTGGATTCACCTATGGCTTAGAAAGTCAGAAAGTTGGAAATTTTTGTAATAGGAGGATTATTTATGGCTCAGAAGCCTTACATTTCTTTTAAGAAGATCCACTTATGACTTATGGCCCAGAAGAGTGAGATTTTTATATTCATCTGTATTCAGCTGGATTCACTTATGGCTTAGAAAGTCAGAAGGTTGTCAATTCTTGTAATAGAGGAATTACTTATGGCTCAGAAGCCTTACATTTCTTTTAAGAAGATTCACTTATGACTTATGGCCCAGAAGAGTGAGATTTTTATTAACAGAAGGATTCATCTGTATTCAGCTGGATTCACTTATGGCTTAGAAAGTCAGAAGGTTGTCAATTCTTGTAATAGAGGAATTACTTATGGCTCAGAAGCCTTACATTTCTTTTAAGAAGATTCACTTATGACTTATGGCCCAGAAGAGTGAGATTTTTATTAAGAGAAGGATTCATCTGTATTCACCTGGATTCACTTATGGCTTAGAAAGTCAGAAGGTTGTCAATTCTTGTAATAGAGGGATTACTTATGGCTCAGAATCCTGACAGTTCTTTTAAGAAGATTATTTTATGACTTATGGCCCAGAAGAGTGAGATTTTTATATTCATCTGTATTCAGCTGGATTCACTTATGGCTTAGAAAGTCAGAAGGTTGTCAATTCTTGTAATAGAGGAATTACTTATGGTTCAGAAGCCTTACATTTCTTTTAAGAAGATTCACTTATGACTTATGGCCCAGAAGAGTGAGATTTTTATTAACAGAAGGATTCATCTGTATTCAGCTGGATTCACTTATGGCTTAGAAAGTCAGAAGGTTGTCAATTCTTGTAATAGAGGGATTACTTATGGCTCAGAAGCCTGACAGTTCTTTTAAGAAGATTCACTTGTGGCCTCTGGACCAGAAGAGGGAAAATTTTTTGAAGAGGAGGATTCAATTGTATTCACCTGGATTCACCGTGATATGAAGATATGACACTGTCGATGTGATAAAATATCGAGTTCAGTATCGTTTGATAGCTCTTTCAATCTCCTAAAAAAAATTCCATGAAAAGTATTTTTCTAAAGTAAACCGCTTTCAAATTACAGTCGAAAAACTAAATTGTCAATTTTCAGTTTTTTGCGTTATCTCGGTAACTATTGTGAAATTTACAATTTTCTAAACGGATTCTTATATAACTCATCAAAATCTGCAACTTTTTGCTAATTTAACCAATCTCGTAACCCTAACCGCATTCGAGATGCCCATGTTGGTACCACTTTAAAAAAATCATCCTGCATGTCTGAGTTCAGAAATCTGAAAATTCTTTTAAGATGAGGAGTCATACTGATGGCTCAAAAGCTTGAGAATTCGTTTAGGAGAACGATTCACCTATAGCTCGGAAGCTTGACAATCCTTTTAAGAGGAGCATCTGCTTATGGCTCTGAAGGATTTATCTATGGCTTCATCTCTCATGGACTACAGAACAGGAATTATAAAGACAGAATAACGAGAATAATTTAGAAAAATTAAAAATGAACCCGTCCTTTCGTCTTTCTAATTGAAAGACGTCATCTACACGACGCTTTATAATTATCTCATCAGAGGATAATTAAATCTGATAGGTCATCAATCCATTTCTAAATTGAGAGCATCAATTAAATTACTTCAGTAATTTAAAACAATATTCGAATTATTTTGAAACTAGTCTTAAGATAATCTTTTGACTTATTTTGATCACACCACTTTTATTGACATCAAAATTATAAAAGATAATTTTTTTTTCACGTCACGAATTAAAATTTATAATTATCTCTTACTCTTAACATAAACATGCACAATAAAAGAGAAAAAAATATCTAAAAATTTGTAAACTTTTGGGCTTTTCCTCATTCAAGTTGACCGAAATAATTAATTAAATTATGACAATGTTGAAGAGTCAATAAGTTCATGTCTGTATCTGTATTTAGAAAAAATTGATTAAAGAAAAAAGTTGTTTACAGTCAAATTAGTGACGTGGTTGAATTTTATTTTAAATTTTTCAAAAATTTTTCAAGAGTTTTGCTTAAAATAAATAAATATTTTGAGCACCAAGGGGAGTTTACATGAAGCCTCTCCAGTCTCCATTGGCTTAAGCAGGTCAAATGAGTCAGTTACTTGTTTAATGACTTGTAAATTTTTAAAGCTTCATGTATATGGGCCTTAAAGGCCTTAAAGGCCCATAGGGAAATTAGACAAGTGAATAACTTAAAGCTACCTGCTTCTTGCCTTGCTATTATGAAGCTTCACATAAAAGGGCCTTTAATGCCTCATTGCCAAATAACTCACCCCATAGCTGCCTCGTTTTAAATTCGTGTCCACAAATAACAGTATTTTTAGGTCCTAATTCTGTCTCTTCTAATTTCTCCAGAATGTCCCTTCCTTTCGAAAAAATTTGCCCACAATTAGTTTCTTTAGTTTGCTGTCTGTGCTGATGATAATCGCGATCGTCATACTCGTAATTTAACGATGGATAAATTTTGGACATTTTGCCAAAAAATAAACACTAAATTTTCACTCACTAAAAAAAGTTGCGAAAACTTAATTCAATCATCAAGCGGATGAAACGTTAATGAGAGTTTATCACAGCTTTACGATTCATATAAATGAAGAGCAATCGCTCTGTTATCAATTTTTGAATAAATAAAAAGTTATCAGCTATTACAAAATTGTAAACCAGACTGAAATGGATTTTTTTTAAATTTTATAGTTTCTAATTGAGATGAAAGTCATTAAAACATTGATGGTTTAATTTTCAATTTATTAGAATTATATCACACGATTATCAATATACATAATAATTTAATTAAAAACAAAAACAAATAAAAATTTGTTTAGAAGATATTGAACTTGTCTTTTTTATCAATGAAAATTGATTGAAAGAGCACCAAATCAATACTACAAATTGTACACTTTTAATTTATCTAATTCACTTCACAACTACATCTTATCCTCTTTTGGTTGTGGAATTTTGTCTACTAGTCAACTTTTATTTTTTTCCTCTATTACCTTGCAGGTAGCTTAGACCAGGGGTTCTAAAAAGGGTTTATGTACCCCCAAAGGGATACGTGAAGCTTCTACGTGAATTTGCAACTTAGTTTTTGGACTGTAATTTGTAAACGGTTTACTTTAGAAAAAAATATTTATAACAAGTTTTTTAGGAGATCGAAAGAGCTGTCAAACGATAGTAAACTCGATATTTTATCATTATCACATAGGCGCTAGAGACGCAGAAAAAGTTGAACGTCGCGACGTATAGCATCGATGTGATAAAATGTCGACTTTTTGAGCCCTTGAGAATTTTTCCCAAGAATTTTTTTTCTAAAACAAACCATTTTAAAAGTACAGTCGAAAAACTAAATTGTCAAATTTCTTCTTCCAAATTTTAATTTTTTTTAAACATAATTTTTGCTGCAGTAAACAATTTGTAAGGTTGAAAATTAAATTTTAACAATTCAAAACAAGCTGTCGCCCAAGAAGTAAAAAATAACCAAGGAGGTATCTATTGGTAAATGATTAATCAAAAGGTGCAATAAAATTTTGTTAAGCCTCGAGCTATGCCAGTTGATAATTTGACACTTTATCGTAGTTTTAACAAAATTGTTGCTATTAGAATTAAATTGTACGTTTATCTTCACACCTGCAATCTATAATTTTTATAGTGGCGTGAATATCAGTCGAAACTTGCAACTATATTCGTCAAAATGTGTCGGTTTACGTGCTGGTTTAATTAGTGTAAAAATCTAAAAATCGAAGTGTTTTTAATTTTAATTACGTGAATTTAATTAGGACTATGATATGGGATTTTTTTGGATTTTCTTACATTTAAAACGTTTTAAACGAGGTATCTAATCAAATTTTGTAGTTTTACACAACCTATTAACGCCCAAGCACAAAATTTCAAATTTTTGGATTCCAAAAAAATTCAAAAAGTTAAAAGTTGCAAATGGTCATAAAAAATAAAGTTTGTCTGTCGTCATATGATGCCAGTGGGCGTTAATGGGTTTTAAGGCCGTGCCACACACGCAAACAGGCTAAACCGCTCGTCTGAACATCGTTCAGGCTCCGATCCTGCACAAGCCAAACCGGAAGGCAATAAGCTTGTCTCACTTGTGTGTGTAACGCTGGCTTTACTGTAAAAAGATCGAAAGCCATCGATTAATAATAATTTAATAATTAACATCTTTTCCTTTCGTTTCAGATGAGCGGAGCATCATTTTGCTATCGAGACAAGATCTTCATCAAAGGTAAGTCCTCAAAGTTGAGGTTTTTTCATAAACTCCTATTTTTTTGATTTTAAATTTTTTACTTATAACGACTCAAAGAATGAACTAGAATTTTTGAGAAACTTTTCGGTTTTTAAAAGTGATAGACTATGATAACTGATAACATAAAAATCAAGGTGATGGTATTCGGGCCCATCTCTTGAGAATTAGCTATTTGAGTGCCACTGGATATTTTAATTTGAACTATACCCAGAATGAAATATTTTAGGTCCATTGACCCCCATGGGACCCCCCATGAAATAATTTTTAATCGACATTTCATCGAAAGCTGAGACAGTTTTAGCTAGTTTTTCGCATTTTGCTCCACTAACCTCAGGCAAAAGAAACAAGCTGCATGCAAAAGGGTTTTTGACTTAATATAAATTCTCACTTAATTTTTGGAAATTTCCTGCGTTCAAAAAATGACCACCTTATTTTTGGACACCCTGTATAGATTTCTTATAGAAGCTAATGTGGTTAAAATCAAATCTCATCAAAATCGCTTCAGTAGTTTTTGCTCCGGGGGGGGGGGAGACACCCACACATACATATACATACGGCCTTCTCAGTAAAGGACCGAAAAAAATTATTTCAATTTTTGGAATCAGGGGAACTCAAAACGTCGAGAAATGATCGAAAAAACGTCGACAAATTTTCCTGATTAGCATCACTCGGTTGATTTTTATAGATTTATCAACAAAACTGTTGATATTCGGAAATGTTATGATTGATCCTTGTTCTCTGGAACTTTGTGAAGAATTTAAGCCTAACCATGTTTCTATAAGTTAATTAGAACCGCCGCAATAAAATTTTGACTGCTTTTAACCCAATTTTAGCATTTTCATGGTCTTTTCGTTCTCTGGGTCCCTTTCTCACTCCACTTTTTGGTGTCTGCTCAATCCAGCTCAATTTTGAAGACTTCGCTTTTTTTTATTTTATCTCATCTTAGCCTCTTACACAGGACCGGATTAAAAAACGTTGGGTCCTGAAGCGCTAATTATTTTCGGGCCCCTACAAATAAAATACACTGAGTTTACAAAACAGGTTTATTTATAGTCTAATCAACAATGAGGTTATAGATCACATGAAAGACATAAAAGACCTTGGTTCTAGCTTCATGGCTAAGGGTGGGAGGGAGTGAAAAGGTCCCGTTTTTAGGGTTTTTGCTTATATCTCAAAAACGGTGTATCCTAGGTAAATAGTTATTCTTTACAAAATGAAAGCTTATTAAATTTTCTACAAGATTGCTTGTATTCATCTTTTTCTATTCCTTATAGTTTTTGAGATACCCGCCTACAAAAATCGTTAATGTATGAAAAAAAATTAGTCCCACATTTTGCATCAAACTTTTGCATCGAGCACCTCAGCCGTTTGTTTTGCAGAAAAAGTGTTCAGAAAAGAAGTTTTAGAGCATTAAATTTCCTTTACTATTTTACCCTTTTTCCGGGTTCTCCACAACACCGTCCCTGAAGCACGCGCTTTATGGATAATCCAGCCCTAGCCATACATTCGTCATGTGGCTCTTAATATAATTCCTAGCATTTTCCTCTCCATTTCCCTCACGGTTTATATTTTTTAGAGAAGATGCAGGTCTCTGATTCATAATATTAGAACTAACAGCGAGACTAGCAGTTAGCAGAACTTGCTTATCTTGAATTTAATGCCGTCGTCTTATTATTTCATAGAGTTCAGGATGCGTGAACAAAATCTTGTGCTCGTGAAGTTTCAAGAAGTTAAGCCTTTCTTCTAAGATGTTCGACTCTTCATCGACTCTATATTACTTAATCTAGTCGTTAGAAGACGCCTTTCATTCAATGTCAACGCGAATAGTTTGGGCTTTAGGGTGTTCTGTAGCACTCTTCTGATTATTTTTATCTAATTTTTAACTTTTAACTTTTTAAGTATTTTCGTGATGTCTTGTGGGAGGTTTGTTTATATTTTTTGACTTAGTGACAAAATAGATGGAACAGTAACTGTTCAATTGTTGAGTAATTATGGGCTGATGAAGTTATTTTTGAGTTACTTCCTTCATCCTTGCCA
The DNA here is from genome assembly GCA_963924605.1 of Malthinus seriepunctatus. NCBI lineage: Eukaryota > Metazoa > Arthropoda > Insecta > Coleoptera > Cantharidae > Malthinus > Malthinus seriepunctatus. Next base: position 38,672,106 of record OZ004603.1, read on the forward strand.
TAAAATGCAACACTCGGAGATTGAGCGATCATCCGATCATCCAATTGTTCTATGGGCTGACTTTGCTCAGTTTTGGGTTTTTGAAGTGCTTGAATTATAATTTATTAACCTACCTACATCCCCATTATATATCATATACATAATAATAGTCAGGATTTTGAGTGTGGAAGAGAAAAGTAAAAACAAATATCTGGTTAAATCCGGATTAAAGAAAAGTACGTGCTAATTTATTAAATTTCGCGATAATTAATTGAAATCAAATTGTTCTCACTTAATAATAATCAATTTTTAAAAACATAATCACGCCACGTCTCATGAAAAATGTTATGATTTTTTGTGCAATTTTTTAATGTAATCAAAAGAAAATTACAAAATAGGTCAAGTTTAATTACCATTAAATCGTTGCTATTTTGTAAACTTTAACTTACCTACCTTAATCGAACTTTTAATTAAGAAAATTCTATTATTCGTTACTTTAAAATGTCTTTTTATTACATAATATTTAAAAAGATTAATAATCTTTTGATTATGGGATTATATAATGACATTATGATGGGAATCATGGTAAATTAAAAGGGTTTTTTCCCACTTCCAGTAAATTACTTTCGATAAAATTTTTTCATTTTAATTGTAGGTTAAAATTAATTAATTAATTAATTTACTACAATTACATAATAACAATTATTACAATGTTTAATTTTTTTAAATTTTTATTCAAATAATTTTTCATCACCTCAACCGACCTCAACGAATTTTCGTGAATTTTGGTGTTGGGACATGTTCAGTTATCAGGTTACCACCCTCATTATGGACCAATTTTGCCTACTGGTTCTTTGTCCGTTGTCATTGCTGTTTCTTCCACTTATTTTCCTCTGTTATTTAAGATCTTTATTTCTGTAATCGCTTGGCCTTTCTTTATCTCTTTTTTCCCGCGTCATAGCGCCACCGTTTTCTGAACCTTCTATAGTGGTCTGTTCTCTCACATCCTTTAAGGCCCGTCCACACACACAGGCTTGTTCATCGAACCCTTTATCAAGGCCTTTCTGACTCTATTAATTTTTTTATCTATTAAATCGCCTTACACAGTCCAACTTGAGCGTTTCAGAGCTCATACTGCTCATCTATAAGCCTTTAGAGATGCATTTCCTCCTCTTTAATTTTTCTTAATGTTTTCCTTATGTCTTTCAGAGCTTAAATAGTTCTTCCAACCCTTTATCAATATATTTGTTACTCTATTAATTTTTTTTAATCCATTACATCGCACCCCAAAGCCCTACTTGAGCGATTCAGAGTTTATACTGCTCCTCCAAGCCTTTAGAGATGCATTTCTTCGTCTGGTAATTTATCTTGATAAATTCTTTATGTTTTCCAGAGCTTAAATGGCTCATCCAACCCATTATCAATGTATTTCCTACTCTATTAATTTTTTTTATCCATTACATCGCACCTCGATCGCACCCCAAAGCCCTACTTGAGCGATTTAGAGCTTATACTGCTCCTCCAAGCCTATAGATAAGCATTTCCTCGTCTTGTAATTTTTCTTGATGTACTGCTGATGTCTTCCTGAGCTTAAATACTTCATCACAGGCTTGCCTTCCGGTTTGACTGTGCAGGCTGTCCAGACGCTCCAGTTTGGCTTGCACAGGCCGTCTGCACTGGCAAACTGGAAGGCAAGCCTGTGTGTGCGGACGGGCCATTACAGGTGCTTCCAGCAACTCGGTTATCTCTTTTATACAAATTCTAATATAGGTTGGCTTTCTAAAGGCTCGTCCACACATACAAGCTTTCCTGTGCAGGCGGCCTGCACAGGTCACCTGAACGCTGTCCACGCGCTCCGGTTTGGCATGTGCAGGCCATCTAAACGGTGTCCACATGCTCCGGTTTGGCCTGTGCAGGCCGGCTGAACCGTATCCGGAACGGAAGGCAAGCCTGTGTGTGTGTGGACGGGCCATTAATCTTTTGTTATTTTATATTTACTCCAACAACTCCATCAGTTCTCTCTACCTTACTTGTAGGATGAGTTTCAGAATTTTAGCTGGAGGAATGCCTCTTTTTCTGACCCACTTCTCCTAAGTGCCTAAAAAATAGTTGGAGAAATGTCGAATGTTTACCCACGGTGAACTCTTTTGTGTCCATAGATCTTTCGATTTTTTTCATAACCTTACCACAGTGATGGTGGGCTGCTTCGGTTGTGAATGTAATAAACGTCGTAAAAATCTGCACTAGGCGGCTTTTAAGATGTTCCAGAGCAGGGTCGTAGTCAGACTGTGTTATCAGGCCTGGCTTAAAAAAACTTTCTCTAAATCAAAGTTTTCTTCTTCGGTACAAATTACGAACTTATCGTTTTATTATTATTGTGAAATCCTTAGCAAGCTCTGCCTAGAACAGGCTTAAAATTTTCCAGGGCAGGCTCAGCCTGACCTAGCGTACCCCTAGCTACGACCCTGTTGCAGAGCCTTCTGTAGCGTATATAGTGTTAGGAATATCCCATCAAGTCCAACGCTGCTGCAAAAAGTCCCTTCATGATCATTTTGTTCTGGGCGAAAATTAGGTTGAAATTTAAAGATTTTATGACAAAACTAACAAAACAGGAAATTTTGTAACAATTTTTATTACAATAAATTTAATTTATAACCCTTTTTTTAATATTTTTCATCAATCAAAAACTCTTCCACAAAATTATCAATTTTGACTAGACTTAATGTTAAAAGTTTTTTTTTGCAGTTAATTTCAAAACGTTTTTCTTAATTATTTAATTAATTTTTTTAATCAAAATGATAATTAATTTAATGTTTAGACTATTTAAAAAGGATTTAAAAATTTATTTTGTTTTAGTAACACCGTTAATTATTTTATTTTTATCTTTTTTTTTTCGATTAAAATTTTATTACAATTTTATTAGTTTCACATACAATTTAATATTTTTGAGATTATTCTAATTACCTATTGCTTTTGATAATTTTTATTGTTTTATTTGTTATAGTTTATAACAATATTTATTGTTTTTTCTCCTCACAAATTCACTACACAAGGTGTAGTAACACGATTTTTGTGGAAAAGGCATATTTTCCCCAATTAAAGTTGTAGCCCATTCAAAAACAGCCCTTGCTTCCTCTGACAGTTTTTTTTTTCACCAAAAGGGTGCAAAATCGCTCATACATATAAACCCAAAGAGGCTGTTTAAAGATAAGAAAGAAATAATAAAAACAGAGGAAAATTCTTGTTTACTTGGATTTAATCTAAAAGTAATTAATCAAGAAGAAAATCTATAACATATAGCAATTAATCTTCTTAAGAAATTTAGTCTATTGATAATCTAGTGCTTTTGCAACAGCGTATTTCATTGGTTAATTTTCAAATTGTACGTATGCAATTTTTTCCATTACACACAAACACCAAAAGAAGCAGACAGTGATAATTAGTGTTTATTTGGATCAATATTTATCTGTGAACTTTTGGTCATATTCAAACTAATTTCTAAGAAATACAACTTTGTTTAGTTGATCGACATGACTTTTGTAAATCCAAATTATAATTATAAATATTGATAATAAATAGTAAATTAATTTATGGGCTTTTACGCTTAAAGAGTTCAAAAAGCATTGGCGAGAATAACAATCTCTTTTATCTCAAAAAATTAATATCTAACAATAATTAATTTTACGTCTGTGACATTGTGAAGTACAATATTATGTAACCGTTTTTAGTGCTGGAGTACCCAGTAGGCCCATGAGAAAATAAGGGCCTGTAGGCCCCAGCAAGGCTGGATTAACCATGAAGCGCGTGCTTCAGGACCCGGTGTTGTGAAGGGTTCGGAAGAAAGGAAAAAACTCAAAAAACCTATTGGATGTTGATAGGATTTAACTCGAATACAGTGGGTCCTAGGGAAAAATTATTCTTAACGAAGTGAAAGCTTATCAAATTTCCTACAAGATTGTTTCTATTCATTTTTTCTCTATTTATTATAGTTTTCGAGATATCTGACAAAAATCGTTAATTTATGAATAAAAATGTAGCCTCACGTAAAATAGTAAAGGAAATGCTCTCTTCAACTAATTTTTTCAATTTTTAGTGTAAAACCAAAGACCATACAGTAAGAGACTACCGAAACCTATATTAAAAAATGTGACAGATTTTTAATGTCAAAATCGCTTAAAATCCCTCGAAGAATAAACTTGTTTCATCCCTTTCTTCGTTGCTCCCGCCTCGACAAGCTATCTTATTCACTCGAAAATGCCCCGGTGACTAGCGACATCTTCAATGTGGTCACATTTCACCCATATGAGCTATGACAGTATTACACTGTATAGTCTTTTGTAAAACTAAGGGCTGAGGTGTTAAAAGCTGCTTTTAGAGACAAAAATTTGACAAAAAACGTGAGAAATTTTTTTTCATACATTAACCATTTTTGCGGGCGGATATCTCGAAAATTATACGGAATAGAGAAAAAATAAATAGATACAATCTTGTAGAAAATGTAATAAGTTTTCATTTTGCTAAGAATATTTTTTTCCCTAGGATCCACATTTTATGAGATATAAGCGAAAACCTCCAAAACGGAACCTTTCCACTCTCCTCCTTCCCTTAGCAATGTAGCTAAAACCAGGGACTTTTTTATGGACTGTAGGTAGTGTATTTTGTAAGGGCTTGAAAATAATTAGCGCATTAGGCCCCAACGTTCGTTAATCCGGCCCTGGACTTCAACCTCTATGGGCCCTCAAAAGCTCACAAATAATTATTCATTTAAATATTTAAAAAATAAAATTTGATGTGAATTCATCTTTCTTCTGCTTTTTTAATTTTAGTCCGTCCAAAGATTTTATCTCTAGTTCTCTACTGGTGCACTAAAGCCACATATAATGATAACTTATTGTTTTTCCCTATCCCTTTAAGTTCATCATTTCCAAATATTCAATTTCTACATTGTCTTGGGCTTTACTGATTTGATGCAATGATCTATTTCACAAAGAGTGGCCAACGTCAGGGACGGACTGGCCGATTGGGACTAAACAATCAGTCCAAAACTGGCTTTAGTCAGAGGAAAAAGAAAGGTCACGATAACGCTCATATTATGCTACAAACATTTTTGTAACATTCTAACTTTTCATGTCAAATTTAAATTTTTGTTTTCGAACTTTTGAGAACTGCAGGATTAAAATCAGGGATTTGAAAAGCAAAATGTGTTGAGAACACATTTACAGTAGAAGTTTATACAAAGTGACAGAGAGAGAAAGCGCAGTGACCCATAAACTGCATTTTGTTCAATTTTCGAAGTTCAACTTTTTGAGAACCTATTTGAGGATAATTTTCTAAAAGCCAGCACCAACTAGGGATAGTTTTCGTGTTAATTATAAGACATTAGATCAATATTGAGGTTTAAATTGGCTGTGTGAGCACTTGCTGCAGCAACTTAAAACAACGTCAAGTGTCGTAAAAAAATTTTAATAGCAAATAGCAGTGAATTTGTGCAAGTAAGTGTATTTATTTAATTATTTCAGTTCACAACCTATAATTTTAATTATTTAATTTCCAAAATAATTCATTTTTAAGTAAAATTAGGGGAATCCCCAATAATTAATAATTATTTTCAATGTCAAAATGACGTCAAAGTGACATCATCAAATTTTGACACATGTGCTTGAGTCAATTTTTTTTTCGCTAGATGTCGCTAGTTGTAGTGCTTTGAAATTAAATTGGGGTTTACCAAAACATTAACTTTTCGTCATACTATAAATAGAAGTTAAGGGAAGTCCCCTTTTTGGACTTTTTCATAATTTTATGGTATGTGTTTAAACATTTTTTATAACGTTTGTTCAAACTATGTAGATTCATTGGTAAATGTAAACTAATTTTATAAATTTCCAGGTGGTTTTATTGTAATATAACCTCTTCTTTTCGAGGTTACACGTTAGAAAAATAAAAATTGGAGTATGTCTAAACAACTTACTCCAATTAATACAAAATCACAATATTCTCCTAAAATTCAAGCTACTGGTGCAAGTTTATTCACTCCGAAGGAAACCTCCGATTTAAAATTACTAGGCTACGGTAATAAACTCCAAAAAAGATTAATAGTTAAAGCTAATGGAATTGAAGAAAGATTAAGTATCGTAAATTCCTTTAATAGAAAAACATTAAAATTGAAATCACATCCTAGAAGTGTTTTAAAACCTGTTATGACTTCACAAGCTTCTACATCGATTCTTAAAAAAAAGAATTTTTTTACGCTCAAACATAAACCAACAATTTTAAAACGAATTTCTGCCCCCGAATATAAATTGCTAACCGAAGGAAAACTTATAAAAGTGTATAATGGTAAAAATGCTACAAATATTATAGGTGATAAAATACTCGTGATTAATGAACATAATTATTTTCGTACCGTCGAAAACAGTCCTAGACGTAATACAATTGACGTTGCCACTGAGTTACATAATCGAGATGAAGTCGATAAAGATGTGTTAATTAGAAACAGAAGTATATCTTTACCGGGGCAAGAAGCGGAGTTGTTGAATTTACCTTGTGCAACTATAGAAGTAAAATCAGAAGTCATAGAAGAAGAATTTCAAGATGAATTTATGTGTAAATTTGAAGAAGATCAAGATAACAATGAAATTCCGACGCACAGTAATCTACAATTAAATTCAGCAGTTCCAAAAGAATTAGTTAATTTTAGTACTCAAACGGAAGTTGAGAAAAAACATGTTGGAGTCAACACAGAGCAATCGTTTGATAGTTTAGTTAAAGCACTTGTTGATCAAAAATTGGAAGAAAAACTTAAAGACGTTGATTTAGTCGATTACATAGTCGGGCATGATGGTATGTTGGAAGCGGCTAATAGTTCAAATTGGAATTGTGATCTTAATCAAAGCAATCGGCAAGTTGCAAAGGAATTAAACTTACAAACAAATAGTGTACCAAATGTAGAACCTTGGAAACTTCGTCTCTTTTTAGATTTGAAAAATTGTTCTAAATTCGATCCATCTGGAAATATGTGAGATTATTTTTAAATTGTGTTATTTGAGTTAAATTATTATTTTTTAGGCCTCTTCACGTTGCCGTTATTCAAAACGATATAAAGTGTGTTAAAAGACAATGTTTAGCTCTTCAAGCTTGTAAAATCGGTGTTAATTGTATTAATAAAGATAACTTAACTGCTCTTCAGTTAGCTTTGTTGTATAATTCTGATATATCGATCGTTCAAATTTTATTACAACATCAAGCAAACACAAATGTGTTGGATTTGGAAGGCAATACTATTTTACATAATGCAGTTATGTATTCGAGTGACACTGTAGTTGCCTTATTAGTATCATCGATGTTGCAAAATATTGATGCTGTTAATTACGAAGGTTACACTCCTCTAATGTTGTGTGTAATGAACAAAAAATACAAAATGGCTGATACTCTTTTAGAAAAAGGTGATTCTAATCCAAACATAGGGGATAAAAAATCAGGACGAACCGCTTTGTTTCATGCTGTTGAAAACAACGATCGTAAGTGTTTAAAGTTGACATACAAAATAATTTAATGTGTACAATTGAATTTTTTAGTTGAAATGGTTAAGTTGCTTCTTTATCATAAAGCTGAAACTAAAGTAAAAAATTTCTTTGGTACAAGTGCTCACGATGCTATGTACGAAATGGACTCTATAGATGCTGGAATTAGAAAAGTCATACTAAATAGAGACGATGTAACAAGTAGTAGACCTAAATCGAGTATTCTTAGAGCAAAAAGAAAAAAGCCTGAAGAAAAGAAAACTGTTAATGTTAAAAATAAGAAACCAGAAGTTAAAAAATGATGGCAAATTATCATCGACTTGATTATTACGTGGAATGGAATGTATTGAAGTAATTGTTGCTATTGTTAATCACAAAAGAAGCTAGTAAAGCTTGAAATTGACTGATACCAATGATAAATTAAAAAAAAAAAACGTTAAATTGTAATTATTTTAATACATTTTAGGGTTCAATAAGGGAGAAAATTGTATAAAGTTGAAAGAAATGTTGTCTTTCTAAAAGTGTACTTACCATGTTAATTTTGCACCCTTATACTAGAGCTTTGGTCTCTTAATTTTATTTTATTTAAAAGAATTTCAAGTAAGTTAGTTTTGTAACAGCAGTATGTGCTCTAAACTCGTTCCCGAGGAAGATACCTAAAAAAAACTCATTTTGGAAGTTGGTGGCAAAATTTGTTGTAAAAGGGATGCAGATTTAACATGTTTAGAACACTTTTAGAAAGGCAATTTTGTTTCATCGTTGTTATAATTGCAAACACCTTATTTACTAATTTTTTTTTCGTTTTCACTAGTAAGTTTTTTCTATTAATTATAATTATTTAATTTATGTGTATTATATTTCAATTGTAACAAGTAATTGGAGTTGTCTTCACAATGTCCTTTTAACTCTAGTATTATGTGAAGGAAATATATTTTTCTATGGATTTTAAAAGTAAAATTATCTACTTTAGAAATTAAAATTGTATATTTTTAGAGTTTCGATCTTATGATGTTATAAAATAATTTAAGTTGATTTATTTTATGTATATTAGGTCTTGAAGTAATTTATATATTTTAGTTTTTAACGCTAATGTATTTAATTTATGATATAATTTGAATAATTTCAATAAACTTGTTAAAACAGAAAAGACGAGGATGGTCATTTAAGCATTTTAGCCCACTAACTGCTATTAAGCAAGCAGGCATGCAAGTCTTTGAGACTGATGGCTTTGTTTAATGATTTTATTTCCAAAATTTCAACTACTATTTAATTGTGATCGCCTCAATGCGTTGTTTATTTGGTAAAAATTGGCTCAAGTTCATAGGCAAAATATTAGTTGTAGTCCAGTCAAATAAGCGTTTAACTTCGGCATGAAAGATGCTAAATATTTGCATAAACCTACGTCTTGACGTTCTAAGGATTTACATACAACAATCGTTTTTTGCAAACATCTCGTTTCCTATGCATCCTATCTCTTTAGAAGTTATTATAAAACTTGTAGATCATAAAATTTTCTACAAATTTGCTCGAATTCATATTTTTGTGTGATTAACCGTTCTCGAAATACAGGGCAGAGAGTGGGAGGCGGACACGAGATTGTATGACACTTTTGAGCAGAGGCGTAAATAACGGGCCCTCTTCCTTAGCTAGTAAATCAATGAGTAGGTAGGCCTGAAGGGCCTACGTTGTTATCTGAGGATGTGGTTATGTGATTGTGTCAATTATTTAGTAATTTCGATAATTAATAAATGAGTGAGTGGGCCTCAAAGACCCATGTTATCTAAAAACATCGTTATTTGCTTATGTCAGTAACTTTACCATTTCGTTAGCTAGTAAATCAATGAGTAGGCCTGAAAGGCCTTCGTTGTTATCTGAGGATGTGGTTATGCGATTGTGTTAATTATTTAGTAATTTCGATAATTAATAAATGAGTGAGTGGGCCTCAAAGACCCATGTTATCTAAAAACATCGTTATTTGCTTATGTCAGTAACTTTACCATTTCGTTAGCTAGTAAATCAATGAGTGGGCCTGAAAAGCCTACGTTGCTATCTGAGGATGTGGTTATGTCATTGTGTCAATTATTTACTAATTTCGATTATTAATAAATGAGTGAATGGGTCTGAAAGACCCATGTTATCATCTAAAGACATCGTTATCTGCGTATGTCAGTAACTTTGCCATTTCGTTAGCCAGTAAATCAATGAGTAGGCCTGAAAGGCCTACGTTGCTATCTGAGGATGTGGTTATGTCATTGTGTCAATTATTTACTAATTTCGATAATTAATAAATGAGTAAGTGGGTCTGAAAGACCCATGTTATTATCTAAAGACATCGTTATCTGCTTATGTCAGTAACTTTGCCATTTCGTTAGCTAGTAAATCAATGAGTAGGCCTGAAAGGCCTACTTTGCTATCTGAGGATGTGGTTATGTCATTGTGTCAATTATTTACTAATTTCGATAATTAATAAATGAGTAAGTGGGTCTGAAAGACCCATGTTATTATCTAAAGACATCGTTATCTGCTTATGTCAGTCACTTTGCCATTTCGTTAGCTAGTAAATCAATGAGTTGGCCTGAAGGGCCTACGTTATTATCTGAGGATGTGGTTATGTGATTGTGTCAATTATTTAGTAATTTCGATAATTAATAAATGAGTGAGTGGGCCTCAAAGACCCATGTTATCTAAAAACATCGTTATTTGCTTATGTCAGTAACTTTACCATATCGTTAGCTAGTAAATCAATGAGTAGGCCTGAAAGGCCTTCGTTGTTATCTGAGGATGTGGTTATGCGATTGTGTTAATTATTTAGTAATTTCGATAATTAATAAATGAGTGAGTGGGCCTCAAAGACCCATGTTATCTAAAAACATCGTTATTTGCTTATGTCAGTAACTTTACCATTTCGTTAGCTAGTAAATCAATGAGTGGGCCTGAAAGGCCTACGTTGCTATCTGAGGATGTGGTTATGTGATTGTGTCAATTATTTAGTAATTTCGATTATTAATAAATGAGTGAGTGGGTCTGAAAGACCCATGTTATCATCTAAAGACATCGTTATCTGCTTATGTCAGTAACTTTGCCATTTCGTTAGCTAGTAAATCAATGAGTAGGCCTGAAAGGCCTACGTTGCTAACTGAGGATGTGCTAATGTGATTGTGTCAATTATTTAGTAATTTCAATAATTAATAAATGAGTGAGTGGGTCTGGAAGACCCATGTTATCATCTAAAGACATCGTTATCTGCTTATGTCAGTAACTTTGCCATTTCGTTAGCTAGTAAATCAATGAGTAGGCCTAAAAGGCCTACGTTGCTAACTGATGATGTGCTAATGTGATTGTGTCAATTATTTTGTAATTTCAATAATTAATAAATGAGTGAGTGGGTCTGAAAGACCCATGTTATCATCTAAAGACATCGTTATCTGCTTATGTCAGTAACTTTGCCATTTCGTTAGCTAGTAAATCAATGAGTAGGTCTGAAAGGCCTACGTTGTAATCTGAGGATTTGGTTATGTGATTGTGTCAATTATTTAGTAATTTCGATAATTAACAAATGAGTGAGTGGGCCTGAAAGACCCATGTTATCATCTAAAGACATCGTTATCTGCTTATGTCAGTAACTTTGCCATTTCGTTAGCTAGTAAATCAATGAGTGGGCCTGAAAGGCCTACGTTCCTATCTGAGGATGTGGTTATGTGATTGTGTCAATTATTTAGTAATTTCGATTATTAATAAATGAGTGAGTGGGTCTGAAAGACCCATGTTATCATCTAAAGACATCGTTATCTGCTTATGTCAGTAACTTTGCCATTTCGTTAGCTAGTAAATCAATGAGTAGGCCTGAAAGGCCTACGTTGCTAATTGAGGATGTGCTAATGTGATTGTGTCAATTATTTAGTAATTTCAATAATTAATAAATGAGTGAGTGGGTCTGGAAGACCCATGTTATCATCTAAAGACATCGTTATCTGCTTATGTCAGTAACTTTGCCATTTCGTTAGCTAGTAAATCAATGAGTAGGCCTGAAAGGCCTACGTTGCTAACTGATGATGTGCTAATGTGATTGTGTCAATTATTTTGTAATTTCAATAATTAATAAATGAGTGAGTGGGTCTGAAAGACCCATGTTATCATCTAAAGCAGCGCTGTCCAACTTATCATAGCCCGCGGGCCATATTTTCTTCACCAAACATTTCGGGGGTCAAGAAAGTTGATAAATAATATGAAATTAAGTTAATAATATATAACACAGTCACCACAAAACAAATTTGCGGGACGTAAAAATAATTTGGCGGGTCGTATACGGCCCGCGGGCCGCCAGTTGGACAGCCCTGATCTAAAGACATCGTTATCTGCTTATGTCAGTAACTTTGCCATTTCGTTAGCTAGTAAATCAATGAGTAGGTCTGAAAGGCCTACGTTGTAATCTGAGGATTTGGTTATGTGATTGTGTCAATTATTTAGTAATTTCGATAATTAACAAATGAGTGAGTGGGCCTGAAAGACCCATGTTATCATCTAAAGACATCGTTATCTGCTTATGTCAGTAACTTTGCCATTTCGTTAGCTAGTAAATCAATGAGTAGGCCTGAAAGGCCTACGTTGCTAACTGAGGATGTGCTAATGTGATTGTGTCAATTATTTAGTAATTTCAATAATTAATAAATGAGTGAGTGGGCCTCAAAGACCCATGTTATCTAAAAACATCGTTATTTGCTTATGTCAGTAACTTTACCATTTCGTTAGCTAGTAAGTCAATGAGTAGGCCTGAAAGGCCATCGTTGTTATCTGAGGATGTGGTTATGCGATTGTGTTAATTATTTAGTAATTTCGATAATTAATAAATGAGTGAGTGGGCCTCAAAGACCCATGTTATCTAAAAACATCGTTATTTGCTTATGTCAGTAACTTTACCATTTCGTTAGCTAGTAAATCAATGAGTGGGCCTGAAAGGCCTACGTTGCTATCTGAGGATGTGGTTATGTCATTGTGTCAATTATTTACTAATTTCGATTATTAATAAATGAGTGAATGGGTCTGAAAGACCCTTGTTATCATCTAAAGACATCGTTATCTGCGTATGTCAGTAACTTTGCCATTTCGTTAGCCAGTAAATCAATGAGTAGGCCTGAAAGGCATACGTTGCTATCTGAGGATGTGGTTATGTCATTGTGTCAATTATTTACTAATTTCGATAATTAATAATTTAGTAAGTTGTTATTATGTTATTATCTAAAGACATCGTTATCTGCTTATGTCAGTAACTTTGCCATTTCGTTAGCTAGTAAATCAATGAGTAGGCCTGAAAGGCCTACGTTGCTATCTGAGGATGTGGTTATGTCATTGTGTCAATTATTTACTAATTTCGATAATTAATAAATGAGTGAGTGGGTCTGAAAGACCCATGTTATCATCTAAAGACATCGTTATCTACTTATGTCAGTAACTTTGCCATTTCGTTAGCTAGTAAATCAATGAGTAGGCCTGAAAAGCCTACATTGTTATCTGAGGATGTGCTTATGTGATTATATTAATTATTTAGTAATTTCAATAATAAATAAATGAGTTAGTGGGCCTGAAAGGCCCACGTTATCATCTAAAGACATTATTATCTGATATTGATAGTAACTTCGTCATTGTGTTATCTATTAAATGAATGAATAGGCCTGAAAGCAATTGGCATAAATAACGGGTCCACGGGGCCCGCGTTGCTGGAAGGCCCCAGGTTAGAAAGGGACCCAGAAACATCGTTTAGCACTAACTAAGAGGTTGGGGGCCTTCCTGCCAAATCGAGATTGGAGGACCTTACCTATCTTCGTTAATAATCGTTTTACTTTACCACAAATCGATTTTATAACAAATTTTTATACTAAACGATGTTTTGGAGGCCGTTTCTATCTTGGAGCCTTCCCGCAACGCGTGCCTTGAGGGCCCGTTATTTACGCCACTGTCGTTTAGTATGAAATTTCGTTATAAATTGGAATTGTTGTCAAATAATATGATTATTAATGGGAATGGGTAGGAGCCCCACTCTGAATTTTGCGGGAGGGCACCCAAACTCTTAGTTACGCCACTGCTTTTGAGCAAGTCTTTAGACCCTCAAAATATATGATTATGCAAATTTTTAGCCTTTTGACTTTCATTTCGAGGTTAGCCCTTCATTTCATCTTAATTGACTGGACTATTGATATCGAAACTTGTTTGAATCTAGTTATTTAACTCCTATTAATTACTAAAAAAAATTTTTGGTGAAGAAGTTCCAAAATTACCCAACTTTTGACCTTATTATTTTAATTAAATCGATTCGTTAAAGTAAAGGTTAATTTATTATTAAATTATAATTTATTTAAAATTTTAATTCAAATTTTAAGATTGTGATTAAATTTAGAATTGATTATTGATTTTGAATTTATTAACCAAACGTGATCATCATTATATTTTAGAAAAAGGGGATGAAGTCTTTGGGTTGTTGAATAAATATTTTTTTTACTGTTTTAATAATTAATAAAATAACAGTTTTACAATTATTTTACATCTAAAATATATTTAAGTTTAGAACACTTATTTAATTTAAACAAATATATGAGATTATTGACAATACAAAAAATTAATTAATATCTTACATCTAATTTAGTCTTCAGGTTGAACGAACAAGATTTGATAATTCGGTTCAATAAATACTGGGCCAAATTTACATTTATATTATTTTACAACAAATGGTTAATAGTAATAGTGATTGATTAATAATTAAGAGCCTTGAAGACACCTCTTAAATGCATTATTTCGGGCCTTTGCCCTTGCTCTAAATAAAGTTAATACCTCGATTTATGGCAATTGAGAATGTAGAAGTGATTTTTAGACTAATAATTAACATAAAAAGAACCAATTACAATACAACATTTTTGACAAAGGTACCAGTGCCATTCTTTTTAAAATACAAACAGTCTTAATATTGCGTACATAGCAATAATTTGAAGAAGTTTTCCACCCCAATACAATCTAGAAAAAATCATTTTAGTACTCGAACTCAAAGTGCATCCAAATTTGATATTTACCTCTTCAATTTGGTTTTTGCTTGCCCCAAACTTGAAATATCATCTTTGAGTATATGTTGCCTTATTCCCAAAATGTAAGTTTTTACATAATCGTCCCATTGGAAACCACTTTCTGGACTTAAATCAAGATTAAAACTTTGCCCATCTTTAGTTTTTGTTACATCTTTTACGAGTCGATTCATATTTGTTGTTTGAAAGCGCCATTCGTTGGATGCAAAAAATTCTCCATTTTTGGCCGCTCTTGCAGTTCTTCGACATAACCGTACCATTCTTAAAAAATTTTTTAAAATTTGAACACTAACTGTTTGGTTTACTTACATTGGTTTGTGTTTCATGCAGTATAAAAATATATCGAACAAACAAGCAGGCATGTAATGGAACAAACAGTAACATATCTGATGCATAAATCTGTTCGTCCTGTAGGTAAATCCAGGATATAAACCGATATATTTAGTGGGATATTCTATAGCGTATCGAGTTGTTAATTTGCCAAAATTTTTCCATGAAATTCCATTAACTTTGCTGCTCGTGCAATTGTAAACTCTGATGGTGTTTGATCTGTGCAAAAAAGGAAACTTTAATTTGTGCAGATGAGCTATAGTTGAAAAGTTACCGGTACGTGGCTGTGTGCCAAGCTGCCGTTATTAAAGTATTTACGACAGTATCGACTGGTATTAGGTCCATCATGAGGTTTTGATTACAAACTATACTTTTAATAGTCCCTCTTATGCATTCCACCATCATTCCTGTTATTCCACCAACATTATCCACCCATCCTGGAAAAGGTTCCTTCCACGAAGCCGTAACTGTTTGAAAATTGATTAAACATTTGAATTTTTCCAAACGAACACACTTACTAATAGACGGACGAACTATCGCCGCTGGTAAAACGGCCGAATATTCCAAAACCAAACATTCTGCTAAAGCTTTAGTCAAAGTATAAGTATTTGGATGATTGCCCTAAAAATTATGAAATGTTTTGCGAACGTGTAATGCAAAGTTAATGACACTCACTATTAATTTAGAGCTTATTAACTTGATGGCATCCGATGGTAAAGTTTCCACACAACTTATTATAGAACGTGGATCGTAGGGTGCCTCGTAAACCACTTCTTGAACATCTCGCTTTTCGGCATTACTAAAGGCAGTCGATACATGAACGAAGCTCTAGAAAAATTTCATTAGACAATTCTTTGAAGGTGTTCGCAAAGGACACTATCTCATGGTAGAAATAGGGGGCACAGAACAGAAGAGGGTTGAACAAGCAATTCGTAATGAGCTATGGGGATAAAATTCAAATGGAAGAGTGACAAATGCAGAACAGTCAAAATTAAATTAAATTAATGACAAAACGGACACACTAAATTATTGACAAGATGGGGGGGGGGGGGTAGGAAGACGATCGGAAGAACAGACAGATAGACATTATATGAAACATACAGACAGACACTTGGGATGATATACGACAGAAATGAAGCTGAAGAAAAAGATAAGAAGAAGAAAGCGAGTCAGGATGGGGGGGGGGGTAGGAAAACACCTAGAAGAACAAACAGATAGACAGACCGACACAAAGACAGATAGACAGATATGAAACATACAGAAAGACTACAGATAAACACTTGGGATGATATACGATAGAAATGAAGCTGAAGAAGAAGATGGCGAGTCAGGATGGGGGGGGGGAAGAAAGACTACAGACAGGCACTTGGGATGATAAACGACAGAAATAAAGCTGATGAAAAAGAGGGCGATTAAGGGAAAAAAGAAGAAACTGCCGACTTACTTTTAAATTTTTTATTTCTTTACATAATTCTGCAACTCTTTTTGTTCCTAGCGTATTTAAAATTACTGCATCCTTGAGGTCTTCTGTAAATCTAAAATTAAAATTTTTTAATAAATCCATTGATAAATTTCCGACTAAATTACCTAACTGTAGCAGCAGAATGAAATACAATGCTCACTTGATTAACTACAAGTTCCTTATCCGCTTCGCTAAGTCCTAAATTAACTTTGGAGACGTCTCCAGGAACTCCTGTAATTTTTTCAAAATATTCCGGAGTTTTATCGCGTATACGATCGAAAACCTAAAAACAAATATGATGGAGTGGGCAAAATTTTTTAATCAGAAATACTTACTGGATTTTTAAAAAGTTCGATCAAACGCTGTTCGACTCCGAGTCCTCTTTTTGGTCTAATTAAAACGTAAATCCTGTTTAATCCTTCACAAGATCGAAGTAGCTTTTCCAATAAAGCCTTTCCGACAAATCCTGTACCTCCAGTAACAAAAATACTCGTACCTTTGTAAAATTCCGATATATTGTTAGACGAAACGTCGCTCGTTAGAGTATTATTTTCAATGATGATTGAATTGTTGTTTAATAAAGGCGGTGGTGCCACAATTGGATTATTGTTGCTAAATTGTAGAACATTTTCAATTTGTACTATTGTTGGTGGATCGATGTACATTGCACGAGCTTTCGAAGACATATTAAATACTGTAAGATAAAGCTTTGTTGACAAAAAAATTCATCAATAAACACTTAGAGCTATTACAACATTAAAGTAGAAATGGAAAAAAGAATCAATAAAAATATTATTATACGAGAGAGAGGTTACGCTTCAATAATGTGGAACGCTTGGATATTAATTTGCCGGTAAATTATTATTACTAAAGTTTATAAAAACAAATAGTTGTTTATAATGCATTAAATGTATTGATTTTCGTTATTTTTGGCAGAAAATGAAAGCTTATTTGATTTATAGTCTTAGATTCGCGAGGCTCATCTTTGGGTTTTCAGAAGCCGTAATTTCGTCGGATTAAAGGATTAACACCTCCACGATAAGTCGACAGACGGTGTCCTTACATTTATTTTAATGTGAGAATTTGTTTAAAAAAGTTTAGACCTTAGGACTATTTCCTTTAATGATTTTCACACGAGCTCTCGTACTAAAGAGATAAGAGATACTTTTTGCATTTTTAGAAACACCCTGTATATTTTTAAAGTTCTCAAAATTAGCTGTCCGACGATATCAATGTATAACAATATACATTTTGATTTTCTGAAATTATCATTTTAATTACTTACAAAAGAAAAAAAAAAAATTTTTAAATTTTGATTTTCAAAAAATCATAACTCCGGTCCTGCTCTAAAGAAATAAATAAAACATGGGGCGTTCGATAGATAACTACCATGTCTATAACATAGCCAAGAATCAAGTAAACGACCGGAGCCAATTTTGAGAAAATCAATTTCAACATTTTAACCAAATTTGGTTTTTCCAAAGTAGGCAATTTTGCACTGATTTCAAAAATTCTTAGAAACAACTTGTGTATTTTTCTATATTTTTATTACAAATTAAGTAATTACAAAAGAAAAAATAATTTTTTTAAATTTTGATTTTCAAAAAATTGAACTCCGGTCCTGCTCTAAAGAAAGAAATAAAACATACGGCGTTCGATAGACAACTACGATGTCTATAACATAGCCAAGAATCAATTAAACAGCTGCAGCCAATTTTAAGAAAATCAATTTCAACATTTTAACCAAATTTGGCTTCTCAAAGCTGGGAAATTTTGCACTGATTTCAAAAATTCTTAGAAACAACCTGTGTATTTTTGTATATTTTGAAAGTTTGCAAAATTAGCTGTCCAATGATACCCAACAATATATATTGGGATTTTCTCAAATTGTCATTTTATTTACAAAATAAATTTTTTTTTAAATTTTGATTTTCAAAAAATCATAAGTCCGGCCCTGCTCCAAAGAAATAAATAAAACATGGGGTGTTCAATTGACAACTACGATGTCTATAACATAGCTTAGAATCAAGTAAACGGTCTGATCCGATTTTGAGGAAACCAATTTCAATATTTTAACCAAATTTGGTCCCTCAAAGGTAGGCAATTTTGCACTGATTTCAAAAATTCTTAGAAACAACCTGTGTATTTTTGTATATTTTGAAAGTTTACAAAATTAGCTGTCTAATGATACCTAACAATATATATTTTCTTGACAGACAAGAAAAAAACAGATTTTTTAAATTTTGATTTTTGAAAAATTGTAACTCCGGTCCTGCTGAATAGAAGTTAATAAAACATGCAGCGACGATAGACAACTTCAATGTCTATAACATAGCCAAAAATCCAGTAGACGGTCTGGACCGATTTGGAGAAAATTAATTTCAAAAATTTTACCAAATTTGGGTCACTCTGTATAGATTGTATTCAAAAACTCATCTTGTGGATGAAATCTTGGTAATGCGACTCATCAAATTTTTATAGAAATCAGTTCTGTGGCTGTTGCCTGATGAGTTTTATATACAGACAAGTAGACGTTTCCTTTTTTTATTTTCGCTTTTTTGGGAGGAAATTTAAAAAAAACCTCATTATGGATTTATGAGCAAACTCACTCGTTAAAATTTTTTCAAGTGGAAAGAAGGATCTCTGTAAAACTTTAACATGATCGGATGTTCCTCAACGGCCTTGACTGGTGATTATTTATTAAAATTTACAAAAATACAGGGTGTTCATAAAATGTTTGAAAAACCATTTTTATGTTATTTGCGTAAAATTAAAGTATCCATATTTTCTTGGTTTCCTCAATTTTGAATTTTAGGGGATGTGGGTCAGCCTCTGAAAGCAGGCCCCCAATTCACTGTTTTGTCAATATTTTAGAAACACTTTGACCGATTTGGTACACGACTAATCAAGTGCATTAACATAAGTACCAACTCCTAATTTTGTAATAGTCGCTAGAGGGCGCTTGTTACGGGCAATCGATCTTTGTTTTTCTACAATTTTTTGTGCAAAACATTTTTTGTCTCAAAATGAGGTTAGACCTTCACTTTTCTAAAATATACAGGGTGAAGCCTTACTATAAATATTAGAAAAAAAGCGTAATTTATAGGAAGAAGAACACTACACTCTAAAATTATTTTCAATTATATACAGGGTATACTGTATGGATGTGGCACAAAAAAATGTTTTTGTTGGAACTCACCTTAAGCTCATAGCTTAAGCACCTTATTAAGCACCTTAGCAGCACAAGACAAACAACGCGTATAAAAGAGAATTGCCTCTTTGGGTACTCTAAGCCCTTCTAAGTCTCTATTTATATAGGATTTGGCAATCATTTTGATGAATCAGTGAGTCAGGGACAATAAATATACCTTTATTTACATTTAAGATTTTGTTTACTTTTCAAAACATTTGTTAATTGCCACGGAGAGAGAGCTCAACACATAGGGGGAGATATGGATAGACAGACGTACATATACACAAGCGGTCAGATAAATTAGGTGATATAATGCTTTTATTTAGAAATATTTAAAAAGTCCAACTCTTTTGGGAAGTTTACAAACAGATTATAGCCATTTCGCAATACCGTGACCCTTACTATACCTACGGCCTATACCTATACCTACATTGTTTTGTTATTTTATTGTTTTATTTTACGGCTTAAAAATTTCATATAATAGAAAATAAAATAATATTACCTATTAAAATTATTATTGTTTTTATTAATGTCAAATTCAGAACAATAATATTAAAATTTAGCGGAAAACTGATAAGAAAATTTGTTATACCTATGGACGTCAGTAAAAAAAGTACCACTTTCTGAAAATTGAAATGGTATTTTTGTGTTTTTACAATCTTCCTCATATCAAAACAAAATGTTTGCTGAGTCATGTGGTCACATACAGATAGATAAGAAATGTGAATTTAGGGGGGTATAAGCAGGTGGGTAATAAGGCAAACATACAGACATAAAGATAACAGATAGGTAAATACACAAATTGAAAGACAGGGGCCTATATGCGAATGGGTAGGATGATGGATACAAAAGCAAGTTTTTGGAGCCAAAGACGGTTTACAGAAGTACGACAGGCTTTTTTTGTAAAAAAAGGTCAACAATTTGTACTTGGGGATAGTGTCATTGATGGATGGGTTACAAAAGAGCGCTTGAGGTTATTAATTCCAATAGTTAAAATTAGAAAATTTATTATTAAAGATAATCTAAAAATGGTAACCCTTAAATGTCATAGACAACTCGATACTGAAGAGATGTACAGGGTGCTTAAAAAGTAAGCGCGTCATTTCAAAAATTTTCAAATTAGATAATTTTTAATTTAGTATAAACAAAATTTAATTTAGTAATAAATTTCACCACGTAACCTTTCAAAATTTTTGTGTAAATTTGTTAACCTCGGTCTATTTATTTTTAACTTGAACTAAATCGCGATTTCTAATTGTTGATTCTTTTTTTTTTTAAAAAAGGCTTAAGGAAGTGTAATATTTTTATTTTATTTTCTTCCATTTGTTTAAAATTAAAACTCGAAGGAACTAATTTTTAAATAACAAAGCGGAAAATTAACTACCTTCACAGTTGATTGGCTCTTCCTTTGATACTTCGAGAGTTAAATTTTCCATAGTAATTAAAAATAAAATTCACTTTTTTTAACGCCACTAACTAAAATTATTAATTCTTGACGAATTAACACTTGTATCAAGTTGCAATCTTTACAAATATCTAAATATTCAGAATTAGAGTGTCTAATGTCGAATAAATTTGTTGTCTACTACCTAACATAGTCGTCCTTGTTTAACTTATTCATTTGCATGTAGAAAAGGGGTTTGTCAATTTTATATAACAAACCAATTTGAGAATTTATATTAATTTTTTATTATGGGAACATTTTCATCTGTAATAGAAAACTAGGGCTCGGAGTTTTCTCTCTACTGTATTTGAAGGCGTTTACTTCAAAGTGGAAAATCAATAAATTCAACTCGTGGTGAAAATTATTTTCTATATTTGCTTGATCTAACAAACACCCTGTATCTAAGAGCAATTCAATTTTGCATCAAACATAAGGTTTCACTAGAAAGTTGGCTTTTAAAGCTTTAACTTCAATTTTTTAGGTTTAAGGCACTTGCAACTGTGATTTAAAGGAACTAATAGTGTGTGCGTTGCCTAATAAAGGGTGCGTTGCTAAGATCGGTTCGGTCAATATCATCCCTTACTTTATTTAAATAATAGAAAATAATAGCTTTTTTATGAAGATTGAGTGGAAACAAGAGTACTACACTGTATAATTATTTTTATTTATACATTTTTGTTACATCCCACTTGTTGCTGATTTTATCTGATTTTAATTTCAAAAACAACCCGAGGCCGGTATTGACGCACTGTAAATTGTAGCATGTTGAAGTTAGCTTGGGATTTGGATGGGATTTATCGTGCGCGAGCGTGCGGCGAACACAATTTGACAATAGAAAATTAGCATTCAAATACCCACTATTTTTTGGAAAACAAAGCCGTTCCGCCAATGGCTAATAAGACACTCGTTTTAACGATGATAATTTACGTCTTTATGAATTTTTTTCAAATAAATCCTATGTTAGGAAGGCCCTCTAAACTCTAAACCCAAGTCGTAGTTTACATATAATTAGGTATAGCTTATAGGAAAATCAAAAATATTTTTTTGCCCAAAAATATAAACTTTTCTGCCAGTGGCTAATATAGACTAGGCGCAAAAGTTAAAGTATTTTATGCAAGCGGCATTTCATATAACATTTTGGTAACCGATGTTTTCCCAGTATTTCAACCCTGCTCAGTGGCGGCGCTAGGTTTTTGTGGCCCCTGGGTACACATTGATGAAAAGAGCCCAAATTTTTTATAGCGCCGCAGGCAAAAAATTTTCATGCCTCAAGGTCAACAGCATTTAAATCACAATTTAGCACTGAGCTCAATTTCAGAAGAAACTATTTCTTTGAACTAATCGCAAAAAGAAAAATACATCTAACGGTTTAAAACTAAACATTTTTTATTACTATAAACCACGGTAATAAATATAACAGATATGCCGACGGTCGTTCTAAGTTGAAGCAAAACTTGAAGCTTTTGGTGACTGATTAAACGCGACTATCCGCATTTGATTGGTGCAAATAATATCCCTTGATATGTTTTCTCTGTCTTATATTGTCGCGACAATTACCCTTGATATGCTCTCTCTCTCTCTCACAAAGTAGTTCACAAGTGGCCTCAGTTTTGTTGAACAAAGTAATATTTTTTTTTTCACTTCTTATTTTAAACTTATTTACGTATGGACAGGAGAGCCTCAAAAATTTTTTGTTATGGTTATCCTTTTCAATATCATATTACGCTCTACGACAGCAATTAATTTATTTTTTGTTCTACAGCAAGACAAATAACTTTCTTTCTCTTCTTTCTTCTTCTGGTTTTTAGAGGCCACTTGAACCATAGCGAGAATGAGGTGGGTAAGAGTGCCCCATCTCGACCCCCCCTGGCGCCGCCACTGACCCTGCTGAATACGAAACTTGCGGTTATCAAAGCGAAATCTTAACCGGAAGCGTGATATTCAAGATGACACCCAAGATGTCAGCTTTGTTATTTTTGATGGAATCATTATGGACAATTAAGACAAATATTTTTATTGGTTCGGATAGATAATTTTATATCCTACAATTTTTATTAGAAGTAAAATTATCTTCAGATCACTCCTAAAAGAGCTAGAGTCGATAAAAGCACCAGTGTTGTATAAACCGTCTTAATACATAAAGCAGTATATGGAAGCATCTTGGTGAGTTCAGCGAGGTAGCTTTCCCAGTATCCAGCTAGGATGTATCTGTTAAAACATGATCAGAGCAAATCAAGTCTATAAAAGTCGATCATAAAGAGGATATTGCGTCTTCTGTTTTGACAACACACGGTGCTTCTCCCGACTCTCTAGACCCTTAAAGAGTGATTTTACTGTAATTTTTTGTAGACCATAAAATTATCTATCCGAGCTAACAAAAATATTTGTCTTAATTGCCATAATAATTAATCCATCAAAATAAATAAAAAGAGCAAACATGTATATTACGACGATTTTTACGCACACGATGTCTTTAGCTGGCTTTCGCTCCTTAATAAGCAATCTTACGGTACTTTTACATTTAATAATAATTGTAGAGAACCTTGTATATCTAATTCAATCAAAACAGTTGTCCAAGTTTCAATAATAATTCTTCCATCCCAATAAATCTTCATTAATAAAGCAGACAACCTAGTCGCCATCTTGAATATCGCGCTTCCGGTTTAAATTTCACTGTGGGTAACCGCAATTTTTGGATTCAGGGGGGTCGAAATATTGAGAAAACATCGGTTACCAATATGTTATATGAAATTCCTCTAGCATTTCGATACTGGGATTTTGTTCCAATTTCACGGTGCTTCTTCCGACTGTAGCTCCTTAAGGAGTAATCTGAAGATAGTTATACCTCTAATAAAAATTGTAGAGTATAAAATTATCTATCCGAACCAATAAAAATATTTGTCTTAATTGTCCATAACGATTTCATCAAAAATAACAAAGCTGACATCTTGGGTGTCGCCTTGAATATCACGCTTCCGGTTAAGATTTCGCTTTGATAACCGCAATTTTCGTATTCAGCAGGGTTGAAATACTGGGAAAACATCGGTTATCAAAATGTTATATGAAATGCCGCTTGTATGGTTAAGGATACGTTTTTTCCGATAACAGTCCTAGTCTAATAAGACACTCGTTTTTAATATGATAATTTACGTCTTTATGAATTTTTTCAAAAAAGTTATATGTTTGGACAGTCCTCTAAACTCGAAACCAAGTCGTAGTTTACGTATGTTGTGGGGAAAATCAAAAAATTTTTTTTTTCTGACAATTGAAACTTCTCTGCCAGTGGCTAATAAGACATACGTTTTGATGATGATAATTTACGTCTTTATCATTTTTTTCAAAAAAATCCTATGTTAGGAAGGCCCTCTAAACACTAAACCAAAGTCGTAGTTTACGTATAATTAGGTATACTGTGGGAAAATCAAAAATATTTTTTTTCTCAAAAATAAAACTTTTCTGCCAGTGGCTAATAACACACTCGTTTTAACGATGATAATTTACGTCTTTATGAATTTTTTCAAAAAAATCCTATGTTAGGACAGGCCCTCTAAACTCTAAACCAAAGTCCTAGTTTACGTGTAATTAGGTATGTTATGGAGAAAACCAAAAAATTTTTTTTTCTGAAGAATGAAACTTTTCTGCCAGTGGCTAATAAGACATACGTTTTAAGGATGATAATTTACGTCTTCATGAATTTTTTACGTATAATTAGCTATGTTGTGTGAAAATCAAAAAAAAATTTATTTTCTGAAAATTGAAATTTTTCTGCCAGTGACTAAGAAGACATACGTTTTGATGATGATAATTTACGTCTTTCTCATTTTTTTCAAAAAAATCCTATGTTAGGAAGGATTTTTTCTCAAAAATAAAACTTTTCTGCCAGTGGCTAATAACACACTCGTTTTAACGATGATAATTTACGTCTTTATGAATTTTTTCAAAAAAATCCTATGTTAGGAAGGCCCTCTAAACTCTAAACCAAAGTCGTAGTTTACGTATAATTAGGTATATTGTGGGAAAATCAAAAATATTTTTTTTCTCAAAATTAAAACTTTTCTGCCAGTGGCTAATAACACACTCGTTTTAACGATGATAATTTACGTCTTTCTCATTTTTTTCAAAAAAATCCTATGTTAGGACAGCCCTCAAAACTCTAAACCAAAGTCGTATGTTTACGTGTAATTAGGTGTTGTAGAGAAAATCAAAAAATTTTTTTTTCTGAAGTATGAAACTTTTCTGCCAGTGGCTAATAAGACATACGTTTTAACGATGATAATTTACGTCTTCATGAATTTTTTCAAAAAAATCCTATGTTAGAGATTTTCTCTAAACTGAGGTCGTAGTTTAGGTCTAAACAATTTTTTTTCTGAAAAATAAAATTTTTCTGCCGGTGGCTAATAAGACAATCGTTCTAACAATAATAATTTACGTCTTAATGATTTTTTTTTAAAATCTTATGTGGGGAAGACCGTCTAAAACGAAGTCGTAGGTTAGGTATAATTATTGGGGAAAAATTAAAAAAAAAATTTTCTGATAAATAAAGCTTTTCTGCCAGTTGCTAATAAGACATACATTTTAACGATGATAATTTAGGTCTTTAAAAATACATTTTTTCTAAACAATTCTATATTAAGAAGGCCCTATTAACCGATATCGTAGCTCGTATCTAGTTTGTGTAGGTATAATTAGTAATTACTTTGGGAAAATTTTTTTTTCTCAAAAATTAAACTTTTTTACTATTGGCTGATAAGACATACGCGTTAACGATGATATTATACGCCTTTTTGAATTTTTTGAAAAAAATTCTCTTGGTACTTGGATAGGAATAAATTTTTTATTCGAAAACCAATACTGGTTAATAAATAATTTTAATTTAGTACTTTATTTAAGAATGTCAAATTTTGTAAATACAGCAAATGCAATCAAAATCCAAATAGAATTTATTTGATAAATAATGCAATTAATTTATTTTTAAACTTTCCCAACAATTTGGTTGTTATTTTCAATGCCAAGGCTTAATGCTGATTGATTATACAATTAGCTTAATTTTTTTTTACATTTTTAGTAGGTAAATATACAGGATGTCCTACATCCAGGCCTAGTCTACGAAATCATTTAGAAGAGATTGCTATTAAAACCATTAAAACCCATTAACGCCCAGCGTCGTCATATGACTACACAGAAAAATTTTGTTTTTATGACCTTTTGGAACTTTTTGACTTTTTCTATTTTTTTGAAATCAAAAAATTTGTAAGTATGTGCTTGGGAATTAATCAATTAATGGTTTTTTTTAAATAAGGGATTTATGAGTTTATGCCGTTTATATTGTTTTAATTTAGATTTTTAAGTTAGATTAATTTTTTTGGACACCCTGTAGAATAAAAACTCATTATTTGATATGTACATGTTGTGTTAAGGCGTTGACTTGAATTGGATGTACATTTTTGAGTTAATTCACAAAACCAAAATCACTGCGATTTTTTAAAACTACCACTCCAAATTCCATATTATTTTACAAAAAAAATTCATTTAGTAGGCTGTGAGAATAAAAAATTACAATAGGTAGAGGTACTGTAAAAATATACAGAGTGTTTCATTTAAAAGTTCTATTTTCAAAGTAACAAGTGATCAAAACTTAAGTGGCTGAACATTTTGAAGCTCTATAAGTTGATTTCTTTTTATGGGTATTTTTTTTAATTAAAAATTGCAAAAAGGTTTATTTGTAAGAATTAAGAGTCCTTTGGAGGCAAAATTTTTCAAAACTTGACCTACGCTAACAGAATCGTTTAGGAAAGCAATAGAAAGTAAGTTGGTGAAAAATTTATGCAACTTAAATAACAGTAGTACCACCAAGTACGACTATAATAAATGACTTTCGCCTTACCTTGAACTTATAGAAAGTGTTATAGAGAATAATTTAAAGTCCTTTAACACACATTTTTTAACCGGTACATTTTCGGAATTGAAAATAAAAAATTACTCACCTACGAATTTTATTCCTTCCCTACGAATTTTAATTGGAAAACTGTCAAAATCACTTTTTTCGGACTAAAAAAAAAGTATTTGAATTGACTTTTAGTGCAAGTAATGAAAGTTATTTTCTATTCAGTTTCGCGTTCTCAACTAATCTTACAACTATTAAGTACGGAAGTTATTGATGAAGAGAAAGCTCCAAAGAAATTAAAATTATGTAATATTGACATCTTGTATACAAATAAAGAGGAACATGTAATTATTTTAGATAGTTGCAATTTTTATTCTATAATTATTATCAAAGGCGACCGCGCAAACCACGGTGATTCAAATTGGTAATATTTTTGCCCACACTCACCATCTCTTACATCACCTCCACCGTCAAAGTTTGATCAACATCTTCCGGTTCTAAATACAAATTAATATCAATCCACACGCGAAGTTACGTTTAATAAAGTGTTGGAATTCCATTCAATTTTTTTAATTTTTTTCCAAATTTTGTTACATATTTTGCCTTGGGATGATATTCCACCGAGAGTGGAGAGGAGTAAAAAGTCTACAAAAGTCTAGTAATTAATTCACAATGCTTAAAAAAATCGGTTAAAATGCCAGAAAAAATAACTTTTAGACCCATCGCTAAACTCGTATCGTATGTAATGATACAAAAATATTTATGCTTGAGCGACGCTCGAAAGAATATCAAAAGTAATGGTAAGTTTAGAAAATTTTTGAAACGTCTTATGGATGACCTATATAGACTTACATAACTTTGCCAAATTTCACTGCATTTATGTAAGTATTAACCAAAATATGGGAGAAATAAGAAAACTTAAAATTTTTTTAGGATATCTCAGAAACGACATGAGTTGTCTCGAATTTTTTTCCAATGCTTAAAAAGTATGAAAATGTGCAACTGTTTCGCAATTAGGACTTCCCCATGTGGTGTGCACTGTAAAAGTGACCACCTTGTGATATAATTTATTTAATGGAGAATAGACTAATAGAGGAAATTTCTGATTGTGTAATCATTAATAGCACTAACGTAAATAATTATTTTTAAACTTTCATAAGTAATGAAATGGATAATGTTATAAAAAATTACTTTTTTGTAATAATGATGATGAGATCCCTTTTTAATGGAATTCATGACAAAAGAGGGTTAAGTTTAAATTATTTATAAGTTACAAATTAACCTAGTTTTAGGCTTCATCTGTACTTTTTCAGATCTTTATGAGCAGAACACGGAATTATATGCAAATGGTTCATTAACAAATAATAATTTGATTTAATTTTATCTTCTAGTAAGTTTTAGTTGTTATTTTTCATCGTAAAAAATAACATAAAGTAACATTAACTTAACGCAACATAACATAACGTAGAAAAGTTGTGTAAATTAAACTTTAAACTTAAAAAAAAGATTTTTTGTTTTTTTTGGATTATATTAACTTTTTCTTGGAAAAACTTAAAAATAAGTTTTAGTCGTTAGTTTTCATCGTAAAAAATAACATAAAGTAACATAACGTAACATAAAATGTACCCTAGAAAAGTTGTTTTAATTAAGAAAAATACGAGATAGGAAGTTTTCCTTAGGTATCCGAATTTAAACAATCCAATTGAGCAATTTTCTGCAAGTAAACAATAAGTCAACGTAACAAAATGAAAAGTTGAACGTCGCGACGTCTATCGTCGGTGTGATAAAATGACGAGTTTAGTATCGTTTGATAGCTCTTTTGATCTCCTAAAACTTTTCCCCGAAATTTTTTTTATAAAGTAAACCATTTTCAAACTACATTCGAAAAACTAAATTTCCAATTTTCAGTTTTTTTGCGTTATCTCGGTAACCATTTTGAATTTTGAAATTTTCTAAACGGATTATTAAAGCTCATCAAAATATGCAACTTTTTGCTAAATTAACCAATCTTGTAACTCTTACCGTTTCTGAAATCTCACCACTTAACCAAAATCACTCTGTATAGTTGTTATTCTCTCTTATAAAGCTTTTGTATGTGTCTATCGCCCATGTGCAGTGCACAAAGTACAACTTTCTACCAAATGCGATCCAAAAATTAATGAAAAACGCCTTTCGAGAAGTTATTTTTTATTATTTATCGTAAGAATAATACATAAAATACAAAGGTAAAAAACTTTGCGAATTAAAGGTATCTTAAATTTCTACAAGCAAAAATATTAATTTAAAAATTTCAGTTTAGAGGATTTGCATTTGTAATACTACAATATCACAAGATTTTAAAGGTAGATAAAATCAAAAGGATGGATTCAAGCATAAATAGAGGCCTTCAAAGAAAGAGGTCTATCCGAATTATTTTTTTTTCTTAAATCCAATCCTTAACAAATAATAATATTTTTGCCTAGTAATTGCCTGCAATTATTATAATAAAAACAATCAAAAAATATTCAAAAAGTTTACATAGGATGTAGCAAAAGCACATCGATTCTCAAGTCATAACAAAAGCGATCAAAACTACAATGGATCGCGACGGCTTTGAGCACATTTATTTTCAGCCTTTTCAGCCATAGCTTATTCTTTATGAAACAAATGAAAACTAAAGTTACCATAGGAGTTGACATCAGTATAATTTTTTGTTTCAATCATAGTCGGCCTTGCATTATATTAAATCATCAACTCAGTCAATTTCATTTTTTTATGAAGAGACTTTAGCAACGTATCTCGGCAATTTAAAAATCGCCGAAATAAAACTGATTTATAAGGGATGGAGCTTACTAGCAACTGTTTAGTTGCGACAACTAAAAAATCCATCTCCAAGTCCACGCCATCGGCATAGTTGTTCAAACGATCGTGCGCCATGTTCAACACTTTGCCGAGCAACTTTCAAATTGGTCAACTAAAAAGTTGCTAGTGGGTGCTAGGCCTAACTGTTAAGAAAACAAATGCACCTCCAATGCTACCTTCATTTAGTTGGACTTAATTGAGGCGATTAATATTAAGGTAACAGTTGGAAAAAAATTTAAATTTCATAAAAAAGCAGTTCAACTGTTGTAATCAAAAAGTAAAAATTTAACGAGACTATTTGGTAGTTCAAAATCGTAGGCAAGATCTATAAGTTTTTTGCCAAAAAATTTTCTTAAAAATAATCTGACTTGTCTCATTAATGTTAAAGGGCATTTAGAAAATTGTATCAATAAATCTTTCTGATCTTGCGAAATTATATTATTTCTTCTTATCATGCACGAATCGAATGATTCGCACGCTTCTACAAGCAATAAAAATATAGCGTTTGATTTTAAATTTGATACGTTTTGAAGAGAATTTAATATTCCATCTGGGTCTCGAAATTGCGTCTTCATAATCACCTAGAATTAAAAATTTTTATTAGTTATATTTTTATGGTTGGGAAATAGTTCAGTCAACGCTAAAAAAAAGGGGTGTAGGGAACATTGAATAGGGTGAAATTTTTTTCTTCAGGTAGTATGTATTTGGAGTAGTTAGGAGGTAAAAGTACTAAAAGTCTCCAGTACTAGCCATATGGCTAAGGGTGGGAGGGGATAGAAAGGTGCCGTTTTTAGGGTTTTCGCTTATATCTTGAAAACGGTGGGCCCTAGGTAAAAATGATTCTAAGCCAAATGAAAGCTTATCAAATTTCATACAAGATTATTTGCATTCATTTTTTTCTATTCCTTATGGTTTTCGAGATATCCGACCGCAAAAATCGTTAATTCATGAAAACTCTGTGCTCTGTTGAAAATAATGATTTTTGCAGGCGGATATCTCGAAAACTATAAGAAATAGAGAAAAAACGAATGAAAACAATCTTGTAGAAAATTTGATAACCTTTCATTTTGCTAAGAATAATATTTTCCCTAGGACCAACTGTTTTCGAGATATAAGCAAAAATCTCAAAAACAAGACCTTTTCACCCTCTCCCTCCCTTTCTGCTTAGCCATATAGCTAGGACCAGGGAATTTTAGTATTTGTACCTCCTAACTACTCCAAACGCATCTCTGAATAAAAAAATTCCACCCTCTTCCATGTCCTCTATAACCTTTTCTAAAACAGCTTTTCTGACAGAACAAAATTTTTCCTACGAGCGTCTCATCGAACCCGTTCAGATGAGACACGAGAGAACAATTGAGTGATTACTAATCACTAATTAGGAGGTGATCAAAGCCTGAATCCAATACTTCGCGGACCGCTGCTCCTATCCTCCCCATAAAATAGACAGAAAGAGAAAATGAGCAATTAGCCAACTGTTGGGAACTGATCTGTTCTGAAAGTGTCCATTGTACTCAAATTGCAGCTTGGGAAAAAATCGAAAAATGCTAATTCAGAAGGCATTAATTATCAGAATAAAGGAAGGGGTACTTAGAACCCCCTTCAATATTTTGTAACGTCCCTTCTGATTAGTTAAAGGACGTGGACAGCGTGGACTGTGACGTCACTAAAAAAAGATGATAGAAGGTTCTAAATGCTCTTTTATTATCTACTGATAATAAATTAAGTAATCGTTTTATATAAAAATGAAGCACGTACTAAACAGGTGGTCGGGTTGAATAGTTTTGGCAAACTACCAAAATTGATAGCTGAAAAAATATTTAGATCTTTCAAGGGTTGCCCAGTATCTGGGCCATTGCGTCATTACTTCAGACGATTTTTTATGCTTTACTGCAGATACTGTGGCTAGCTGACATTATTTCTCGTACGCCGGTAGGAAAAATTATGGTAATACCCACTTAAATCATATTTTACCTTGGCTCCGTGTTTAATTAACAAATTAACAACCGCCAAACTAAGATCTTCATTGCTCGCTAAATATTCTGCCAAAACGGACCTCAGTTGTGAGTTTCGATTGGACAAATCGTTAAATACGCGAATGTTTGGATCAGCTCCTGCTTGTAACAGCATCTACAATAATTTAAAAATTTAGTATCAATTTAAGTACCTAATAAAAATTTTTACTTGTAAAATTTCGTAACGATTCGGTATGTTATCAGCACAAGCCACATGTAATGGTGAACCAATTATCGGTGAACTACAATTCACATTAGCTCCTAGAAGTAATTTTTTTAGCCTTAAGAGAACTGTTTAAATCCTTTAATTTACCTGAACTGATTAGAAGCTTAATTATTTCTGGATCACCTTTAAGTATGGCGAGATCTAAAGCACTAGGTTTGCCCAAATCGAATCCTTCTTCGTAATTCATCAAGGCACCTTGTTTAATAATTAAATTCACAATATCCAAATTTCCAGATAAAACAGCATAATGTAACACCTACAGTTAATTACATTTAAATTAAGCAAACGGATTATTAAAATACGTACTGTTCTAAAATCATGACGTTCATCTGCCATTGCATTAACATCAGCTCCATAGTGTAAGAGAAGTAAGACAGCTTCCATACCTTGCGATTGTCTCGCGGCTTTCATCAATGGCGTTAAACCTGACCTATCTCTACTATCGGCGTTCGCTCCAAACGTCAACAAGAGCTCCAAATATTCCAAATCGTTGACAAGATTGATTTCGGACCCAAAAAAGTAACGTTTGTTTGGATCGGCTCCATTTTCGAGCAAAAGGCGAGCTATGGCCATGTGTTTGTTTCTAATAGCCATTCTTAAAGGCTCATCGCATAAGGTGGTTCTTGGAAATAGCTCGTTTGTATTTTCTCTATAATCGACTTTAGAACCGGATAAGAGGAGAAGTTTAACGACTTCTGTATATCTACAAAAGGGGAGTGTAATTAATATACATCTAAGATCAGCCAACCATGGGCCCTGATACAGCATGTGGGGTATCAGAAACAAATTCCTGCATAGTTGGTTAGCAGAGAAGCGAATTTGAGAGAAGGCCAACCACTGGAGAAACCTATCCAATCTTAGACATTAAACTCGGTAGGCGACAGATTAGACAAGTGTCTGGACTGTTAACAAGATCGTAGATGAGCCCCAAACTAGCACGTGGGGCATAACAAACAAATCTCTGCTTAGTTTGCTATAAAAGAAGTGAGCAAGCACTGGAGAAACGTTTTCAGTATTGGGCTTGGAAGCGAGTATTTGATCCTTCTCGAAAACCAGCCTAAGGAGCTTAAATTCAATAAGTAGCAGATCAGACAAGTGTCTGGACTGTTAACAAGATCGTAGATGAGCCCCAAACTAGCACGTGGGGCACAACAAACAAATCTCTGCTTAGTTTGCTATAAAAGAAGTGAGCAAGCACTGGAGAAACGTTTTCAGTATTGGGCTTGGAAGAGAGTATTTGATTCTTCTCGAAAACCAGCCTAAGGAAGCTCAAAATCAATAGACAACAGATCAGACAAGTGTTTGAACTCTTAACAAGAGAGAACTACTGCATAAATTGAATAGGTTAACAGGGGATGAAGCCTTCCCCATCACACATATTTTTGGTAAAAACTCACCCATGCTCTGCTGATAAATGTAAAGGGCTGTATCCACACTCATCAAGTGCATTAACATTGCATCCTCTGGTTAATAAAAGTTGGGCTGCTTCGTAGTATCGTTGCCACACTGCGTAGTGTAAAGGGGTTAGCCCTTGTGTAACTGGGTCGCTCACCTAAATTAATTAGAGTTAAATGAAATGATCCATTTTGAAAAATTTACAATACCTTTGCACCGCAAGCTAATAAAATTCGAATTTCGTCCAAAGGAACCATCCTTATGATCGAATCAGCTAACTCCCTTTGCAAAGGGTTTGCAATACATTCGGTGGGCATTTTCTAAAATAAAATAAAAATTTTAAAGTCTTATTTTGAAATACCGGAACTGCAAAAATTTTATACGCGTACTACCGATCACCTTTTGGTTTTAAAAGCGACCTTGCTCAGGCGCTTTTAGACATTCGTCGTAGTTTATTTTGGGCATCATTAAAAACAGCTGTACATGAAACTCTGTTTGGCAACAAATATCAACAATCCAAAATTAACACAAAAGTACTTTGTGGTTGAGTATATTAGGTAGATTTGAACTCAATTCACCTTGTACATAAAGACAAACAGGCAGACGTTGTTTATTTGTTGTAGACTTAATAGGTTAACAAACTTAAGTTTTAATTGTTTGGGGTTTTCTTTATCTTCTAAATTGGAGAGGACGTTGCCAAGAAATTTCTCAAATTTCAAAGACGTCAAATTAAACAATGTGGTCTTTGTTAAATGGTTTTTGAGAGGGTTTTTTGACCTTGCACTTTGCACTATATTTTTTCTACTCTTTCAGGAAAAAGTGGTTTGAATAATAACATAACACATATTTTTGCTCCTACAGTAACGTAATGAGTAATGACCCCCACATTTGAGCAACTTTTCTCTTCTCTTGGCTTCTTGAGGAGCTCCAAAGTTTAGACATGACGCTTCATTTTGGGAAACTAAAATTGGAGCCTTTTCTAAAAATTTTATTCAAAACAATAATTTTCATTCAGCTTTTTGGCAAAAGTTGTTTTAAACAATCAGCTCTAAGTTTAGAAAACAAGTCACATTATTTTCCATTTTCCCACAATGTAAAGAATTGGCAAACTGTTGAATTGTGCAAAAATATAGTAAGTGCGCAATATTTAAGATTAAACTGAAAAATTGAATTAAATCAAAAAAATTTCTCATACACCATAAATCAAATATTATCTAATTTTTGGCGAATGCCAAATGACGCAATTTTGACCTAAAGGTATCAAATTTACTACCTGAAAAAAATTCACACCCAAAAAGCCAAAAACTAATTACTCACTTACCAAAAATTAAATTAATCACTATTCACTGGTAAAATGTTCAATAAAATCGAACAATTAATTTAAGGGGTGCACTAATTATCACCTTTTAACTTTTAAGTTCGTCTCAAAACTAATGCAATTTATTTTACAAATTATTTATATACTTCGTCCTAGAAGCGGTTTCAAAAACATCGATTCGAAATTTCCCTGTCTCAAAACCAAAAAATTTTATTTAAAATTCAAAAAACTTAACGACCTAGCCTAACGGTAGAACCGGGGAAGCACACAACAAAATCAACCCTTAACTAAAAAATAAGTTCAAATCAACTTTAGCAATAATGTTAATAATTCAACTTAACGTATGTTAGTTTTTGATCCAAATTGGAGTAATGCCAAGTACGAAGTTTGTTCTTTGTTGGTATAAAATTGAACGAGTCATATGAAAATAATGATAAGACAAAACGTCTTACTAAATTTCCACGTGCTTATTGTTTTGATTCCGCATGACTTGTTATTCAAACGCACAATTAAATTTATTTTAGCGAATTAATGCGTTTGTGATTAATTATATTTAATTGCGTTTTTAAATTAATTATTTTAAATCCAAAATTAATTCAAAAAATGACGCTTTAAATAATTAAAAGGTTACAAAAATATTTGAGCTACGCACTTTTTGAATAGAAAAAATCAAATTTGAATTTTATTAACTTTTCTACAACCCCAATAATGTAGATATTTGCAGTTTTCACCAGAGAAAATATTTTTAAATTACAGTAAACACATATTCTATCGTTTAAATTAGTATTAGAAACTTTAATTCTTTCCAAAACTTAAAAAAATAATAATATTTTGAGCTGTCACATAAATTTGAAAATCAAATTTGGCGCGTAGAATTTGTGACATACACATAACCTGTAGGTTAGGCAACACACCGTACACACACGAAATTAATCGAAAAATTATCCAGTCGAAATGTTGTCGAAATGAAACGAATTTCACTAATAAGAAGGGTGTGACTTTAATTTGTTATTATAAACAAATTAGAAATTAGCAACAATTTGAATAAATTATAAGTGAAACCTTGGGCTACTTAAGAATTTGTAGTTTACGTCACATATTCAAATCTGTGATGAATTAATTTAATCTTAAAATCAATTTTTGAGGTAGGTTAAGTAAATGTAAACATAAATATTTTGATTTTTTTAAATTATAACAATTATTACAGATATGCCCTCGCTTCGTAAAAGAGTTTCTAGTTATTTTAGACAATTAAGTTTTTACAATGAACCGAGAGATAAGAAGAATAACATTAACGAAAATTCTTTTATTACAAAATATTTAGAAGGGTACATAATTGTTACTAAATATTAATTATAAGTGTTAATTTTGATCTTTGTAGCTTTATTCACATAAGAGATGGTCCACCAATTTTATATGGCAAAAATCCAACTGATTTACCTAATTACAATCTGGCACCATACGACACAGGTCCTGATACTTTAATTGGTTGTTATTCAGGCCCAAATGGTGGTTTAACAACAGTTAAAAGGCTCGAAAAACATTTATCCATTCCCGACACGGATATTGACTACATAGACATTCAAGATGAACCAGAAGGTAATTAAAATAGCTAACTTAACGATGGTTTACTTGTGACCTCTTCATACACTTTTTTATTCACTTAAATCAAGTGCACTCGAGGTATTTTTAATTATTTTCTAGTTCCAGTTAGTAATTCACTAGTAGTAGAAAAGTCGCCTCAAAAAACAGTAGTCGATAATATGACTATGCTCATTAAAGTAGCGGGTCAAGAATATTTAGTTACAAATCGTAAAAAAGCAGATAATAAGAGTCACAGTTTGGCTAGTTTAACAGACATTGATGTTGAAGTTGAAAAAACTAAAAAATGCGCAAATAATAATAACGAGGATGTTCAGTGTAGAAATCAAGAGAGCGATAAAAATTTAAACGAAACCCAAATTAAAGTTGAAAACAAAAGTCTTACGTTGCCTTCGGATAAGAAAGTTAAAATTCAGGATAAGGGAAGTCAAGATGCGCGTCGTAATTCGAGGAAATCAAACGTACATCATAATTTGAGCAAGTCAAAAAGCGAAGGAAATCCTTTTCAGCATAAGAAAAAAGGAAAGATTATTAAACTTGCTAATCGACCCACAAATAATGGTAATTGGATGTGAATTTGCATGAGTAGTTTATGATTAGGACGATGAGTCCTCAGCACGTGCTTGATTTTAGTGTTTTTGCTTGTTGTTATTTTTATTTGAGACGATGAGGCATTATCAAAACAAGCTAATCATCCATTAAGATTAGCTTTAACTCTTTGTCATCATTTTATGGTTGGAAAAGGCACAATAAGACGTGCTTAAACATAAAGGGTTGTATGATGGGCTTATCAGAATGGTACATTAATTGCCCTTTCCTATTAAAATCTAAGGTTTACCTTTTAACTTTTTCCAATCCAAGAAAAAGTTGTTATAATCAAAAATAATAATAATTAATTTAATAAAATTTTTCGATATTTTTGAACCAAAAATGTCTGTATGTAAGGATGTCCTCCTTGTTAGAGCAAAAACTATTGAACCAATTTTGATGAAATTTGATTTTAGCCAATTTAAAATTATTTCATCGACGTAATAAGCTTTTATAAGCAATCTATACAGGGTGTCCAAAAATAAGGTGGTTATTTAGGTCGCATATTTGCAAATTTGGGCCAAATTCATTTTTACTTGGCTATAAGATAATACACGTGCGCTTTAATTGAAAAAAAAAATTTCAAACTTTTTTATTAAAAATGGCGGCCAATAGAACGATTGTCCCATTTTGTGGATTTTCCCTTATAACTTGACCGGTAAATATTGTTATAAAAATTTCAAAACGCCATTGTGCAGCCAAAATATAGGGCTTTCGTCCTAAGCAAGTCGATTTTCAAAACTGTTTTAAAATTGTCTACCTTTAAGGGGCCAAAGTAGGTCAAAATTTGGAAATGGATTTTCTCGAAATTTCGTCTGCCATATTTTTTCTTTTTGGGATATATTACAGACAACGTAATTCTCTATTGAAATATAAATTTTTATTAAAATCGCTCGAGCCGTTTTGGAGTAATGATTTTTTGAATGTCAAAATTTCTAAAATCTCTAATTTCATTTGTAATAAAAATGAAAACTTGAAAATGGATATATTTATTAATCTCATGAATATCTATTATTTGGCACTATTATCGGTTAACGAAACGCTTCCGGTTCAACCGGAAATTACAAAAATATCAAAATTTTTAGGAACACCCTGTATATTTTTAAATATTTTGAAAGCTCGTAAAATTAGCTATTACACGATACCAAACACTTTATATTTTGACTTCCGGTTTAACCGGAAATGGGATCAAATTTCTTAATTTAAATGGAACACCCTGTATATTTTTAAATATTTTTAAAGCTCATAAAATTAGTATTTTGAAGATATAAAATAATGTATATTTTGAGCTTCAATTTATGCCAAATAAAAAAAAAAGAAATTTGATTTTAGCTAGTTTATACCTAAAAATTCTGCTTACACGCAGAAGTTCTAGGTTCGATCCCGGACGAAAGCAATTTAAAAAAAATTTTTTTTTCAATTTTTTTTTTATTTTTTCAATAACATGTATAGCCAAATCATTTCGTCTTCATTTTAATTGTTTAGATTGGTATAAACTCATGGTTCATTCATTTCCATATTCCATAACAACACTGTCTCAAGTTGCATGCTTTACACTATAAATAGAGTTTGCTACAGTTTTGGTACTACATACAACAAATAATTCTTTTAAGCTTGCTTAACGATCTCATTTTTGCAGTGGCACAAACTACAAATTCAAACAATGTCGAGCCATCAGATTCAAAGTTACCCAACGTATGGAACAGAAGTACCGATCACGTTTATGGCATATCAGACTCGCTTTATGATACAAATCAAGTCACAAAAACAAAAAATGGTGATCCTATAGCTGATTGTTTCGGTATAATTGCACGAAACGATTCTGCAATATTAGCTGTTGCCGATGGTGTCAATTGGGGCGAAAAAGCAAGTGTAGCTGCTAAATCGGCCATTCACGGCTGTTTACACTATTTAAATAAGACAATTTTTAACGATACAAAATCTTTTGATGATTTAATTACTACAAACAATCAAAAACCGCCTTCAGCTTTAAATTATAACCGAATAACAAATACAAGAGAAGTATTTGTTTGTTTATTGCGCGCATTTCATTGTGCTCACGATTTAATTTTGGAAAATGAAGGAATGTTAACAACTCTTACGGTGGCTGTGATTCTACCTTTAAATCGTAGACATATTAGAGATGGACGACCAAAAAGTGATACTCAAGAGAATGAAAGTTATGAATCTTATGTTTGTTGTGTTTGTAACGTAGGAGATACATTAGCATATATTTACTCTCAAAACTACGGTGTTAGAGAATTAACAAAAGGTGAGTTTAAACGTTTGATTTATTCAAACGAAATAATTTTGTTCTTGTAGGTTCACACGATATTAACTGCAATCGAGATATGCGGGATGCTTTAGGTGCTTTAGGACCTGTCGATGGTATTAATCCAGAACTTAGCAACTTGACGCTTTCCATTACAATTGTTCAAAAAGGCGATATCATTTTAGTTGCTAGTGACGGACTCACAGATAATTTTGATTCAAACGTCTGTAAGTTTACTGTTAACACAAAAGATACTACAACTAAGTCAAAAAGACCTAGTACGGCGTCAAATGTTGACTCACGACCAAAATGGGATTCCAAAGCATCTGACGATAAAAGGAGCGAAGCTCCAGTAAAGCCACCACGTAAACACAAAGATACAGCGAGCCGATCGTCTCGTGAACGTAGCGTCGATTCTCTAAAAGGAAAACTCACAGCCGACAGCAGTTGTCAAACTTTAGATGAAGCAAAATCAAATGTAGTCGAACCTGTGCCAAATATTAAAGATAAATCAAATGAAGAGCATGAACTAGATAATCCTTTAGTAGCTCAATTTTTAAGAGAAAATTCATTAAACGAAAACGATAATTTTACAAAAACAAAAATGGTACTTCAA
The DNA here is from genome assembly GCA_963924605.1 of Malthinus seriepunctatus. Classification (NCBI taxonomy): domain Eukaryota; kingdom Metazoa; phylum Arthropoda; class Insecta; order Coleoptera; family Cantharidae; genus Malthinus; species Malthinus seriepunctatus. The sequence continues at coordinate 38,711,858 of OZ004603.1, forward strand.
TCACAACCTAGTACCGAAATCAAACGTAAAACATCAACTTCCAAACAGTCTTCTAGTCATTTAACTACTTCCAAATCGTCAATTAGTAAACCTCATCATCACCATCAAGATAAATCTCATGTAGTTAATAAACCGAGTAGTAAAAATGTGACTCAAGTCACAAGTAGACAAACGGAATTAAGAAGGTCAACTTCGAGAGGACGCGATTTACCGACAAATACAGCTAAGGCTAATACAGGTGGTTTTTTACGCTCGAAAACTTCATTAGATATGAGGACCAATAAGAAAACAATTGTGCGTAATGAAGATGGCGTTCCTTTTGTGACGCCTTTGCAGCGATACGAAATTTCCTTACTGCTAATGGAAGATGTTTTAAAACACGGTATTTCAGGGCACGATTTACAATGCTCTACTGCTAGAAAAGTTTGCGAAAATTTAGTTAATTTCACTTACAGTATCTCAGCTGCTAAGCGGCACACATTGGAAGATTCGGATCTATATTTTGACAACGTAAACGGAGTTTTAGTAGAAGTTTGTCAACATGAGAAAAAGTTAAGACGACGTAGAGGTTTGGAAAGGGTTCAAAATTTACCCGGTAAATTAGATCACGTAACTGTTGTTGCTTATAATGTTGGTAATTTTGCGTCCATGTTTTAAGGTGCAATAATTGGCTTGTTGTTTTGTTTAAATGTTTAGCAATGTTTTTTCGTGTATAATTCCTCGTATTTTTAAGAAGTGTTCGTTATTTTAAAAATTAGAGTAAGTTTCATATCAGTTTATCAGTAACTTAAAATAGAAATTGAACTTGAGTTGTGTGGTTTTTTGACCACTTGTTTTTGTCTTATTTTAAATTTTCTTTTATATTCAACAAAGGCAGCTTTGAGCTTTGTTAAGTACGTTCAGGGTAATATAAACGATAAAGCCAAAAATCTAAAATTTAGCTAGGTAGAAACTAATTATTATAATTAAATAAATATTTTTATGGTAGCTTTTAGATATAAATTATAATCAGTGCTATTTTTTGTACAAATCGCAATGATTCCTATAAATATTGCACAACTATTTTTACATTGTAAAGGTGCACATGCAAAGTCTGCCATAAAAATTTAATTTTGTGTGTTTTGGATCATTAAAAGTAAAATTAATCTTAATGGTTGAAACTGAATTCAATTCTTTATGATCTCCACCATATTTGTTAAACCATTTATTTTCCATTCGAATAATTTTAAATTTATTTACGCTTATCAACTCTCCAACTTCCATACAAATAAGAAAATTACTAATTTATATTAATTGTTGTGTTTTGTTTGTAAATTTAATATTATAATTATAACTGAACTAATAGTCTAATTACTTAAAAAGCGTTTTTAACTTTTTCCAATCCAAGAAAAAAAAAAACATTTTGTGGTTTTTCCCTTATAACTTGGCCGGTAATTATTATTATAAAAATTTAAAAACGACAATGTACAGCCAAAATATAGGGCTCTCGTCCTAACCTAGTCGATTTTCAAAATTGTTTTAAAATTGCCAATCTTTAAGGGGCCAAAATAGGTCAAAATTTGGAAATGGATTTTCTCGAAATTTCCTCTGCCATATTTTTTCTTTTTTGGATATGTTACAGGCAACGTAATTTTCTATCGAAATATAAATTTTTATCAAAATCGCTCGAGCCGTTTTGGAGTAATGATTTTTTGAATGTCAAAACTTCAAAAATCTCTAATTTTTCTTGTAATTAAAATGTAAACTTGAAAATAGTGTATCAATCCTATGAAAATCTATTATTTGACACTATTTTCGGTTAACAAAACGCTTCCGGTTAAACCGGAAATTACAAAAATATCCAAATTATTAGAAACACTTTGTATATCTTTTAAAATTGTGAAAGCTCGTGAAATAAGCTATTACAAGATACTAAACACTTTTTATTTTAATTTGCGGTTTAACCGGAAAGGGGATCAAATTTCTTAATTTATATGGAACACCCTGTATATTTTTGAATATTTTCAAAGCTCTCGTAAAATTAGCTTTCTGAAGATATAAAATAATGTAGGTATATTTTGAACTTCAATTTATGCCAAAATTATACAAAAATGAAATTTTTGACAGTTTAAATTTTTTTAAATATTTTAACTTTTTCCAATCCAAGAAAAAGTTACTATAATCGAGAAAAAAAATAAAAATTTTTTTTATTGAAGTTCTCGACGTTTTGAGTCACCCTGATTCCAAAAAACGAAAAAAAAATTTTTCAATTTTTTCAACCAAAATGTCTGGATGTATGTCTAATTCTGTGGAGCAAAAACTACTGAACCGATTTTGATGAAATTTGATTTTAGTCACTAAAATTATTTCATCGACAAACTAAGCTTTTATAAGAAATCTATACAGGGTGTCCAAAAATAAGGTGGTTATTTTGGGCGCATATTTGCAAATTTGAGCCAAATTCAATTTTACTTGGCTATAAGATAGTATACCGTGTGTTTGAATGAATTAAAAAATCTAGCTGATAGGTATTTTTTAAATTTACCAATATGATTCGTTTAATAAAAAAAATAATAAGAAAAAATTAATAATTAAGCGTTGAATTGAAATTACATCTGTTTACCCATGACTTAAAGCAAATTAAAACTGTTTTAGTAGAGACGTCAAATTTGACCATAAGTAATTATTTGTTAAAATTTATTTATAAATAAATTTGCTTTTTATGTTTTTTATTTTTGCACAAAAGTTTTAGACTGATGAAGATAGCAAAATAATAGTTTTTGGTTATCTACTAGTTAGAAGTCACCAAAATTATAAGAAAGAAATAATAATTAAACAATAAATTTAAATCTTATCTGTTTACCCAAGACTAAAAGCAAATTAAAATTGTTTTAGTAGATATGTCAAATTGGACGTTTGTATTTTGTATTTACAAATTAATTTTTTTATTAAACGGCGCTTAATGGTAAATTAAAAAGATACCTATCAGCTAGATTTTTTAATTCTAAAGACATTTTATTCTTCATGTTTTTACTTTAAAGTTTTCAGGGAAGCAAGAAAATCATAAAGACTGTTTTTACACGTAAAACTCCTATTACCCGCAAAGCAAATCAACACACGGTATGTGACCCACAGATAACTGAGATATATTCTACAATAGATGCGGGAGCTAGGGTGAGACGTAGGTTACCATCATCGGTAGGGGGGTAGGTAGTTCTTACCACCATCACGGTATGGCGCTGGCATCATCGAGATCCGCGTATTTAATACATAGGGATCAAGTAGGAATGTGATATAGTGTAAAAATTGAAGTTTATTTTAAAATAATTTGTCAGTTGTGTGAATGTTTGAGTAGTGATCCCCAAAGCAGAAACCATGTAGTGATATGGCATCTAAATTGAAAAGAACAGTTTAAAATTTGAATAAAAAACGGTGTTCAAATCATGAAGTTAATAAGAGCGAATTTTAGTGCATGATAAATGATGTGTTCGACGAGGAGCGTAAAAGAAGAGTTACTATTTTCAAAACGGTTTAACTTGGTTAATACATTGGCATCGTAGAGAAATCGGATGAAAACCTAATTGAAGGCAAGTTTAAGTTGATATTTAGTTGATTGTGGAAACACCCAATTTAAAACAAAGTTGAGCAATGACCAATTTGTAGAAATGTAGTAAATAATGTTAAACCAAGTTGTTACGTTAATTTTTGTAGCAACTAGTTAATAAATATATTACAATAAAATGAACAGTTATTTTATTTTAATTTTCACAGGAAGTTCAAAAAATGAAGAGGTGGTCATAATACGATCACTTACGAAAAATAACGAGTTAAATTTAGCAAAAATTATTATTATTATTACAAGCACCCCAAGCACCAAATTTGTTGGCAGCGCCAACAACGATAGTGGTAAGAACTAAAACATGGTTACCATTTAGAGTGGGGACTCGGCCATCTATTTCTGAATATATAAATCTATAATCTGTGATGTGACCCCCAATTGAAAAAAAAAATTTCAAATTTTTTTATTCAAAATGGCGACCAATAGAACGATTGTCCCATTTTGTGGTTCTTCCCTTATAACTTTGCCGGTAATTATTATTATAAAAATTTCTAAATGACATTTTACAGCCAAAGTATAGGGCTTTCGTCCTAAACAAGTCGATTTTCAAAATTGTTTTAAAATTGCCTACCTTTAAGGGGCCCAAGTAGGTCAAAATTTTGATATCGATTTTCTCAAAAACTGGTCAAAACATTTTTTTAATTTTTTGATATCTAATAGACAGCGTAATTATATATCTAACTTTAAATTTTTAAAGACTTGTATGATGCGGATTCGGAGTTATCCATATATTTAAAACGCTAAGCCTTTTCTTGATATATAATAATAGCCTACTTCTACTGGACCGATTTTGATGATTTTTTTTTAAATTGAAGCTCTTGACCCACAGATATGTCACCACTAATTTTTTTCTCAAAATTATTAATTTCATACATTGTTTTATATTTTATAATATACATAATAAAATAATCAATTTTATAATTTAAAATAATCCAATTTTAAAAATTATAAATGAGAATAAATGTAGATAGTATTTGGTTTTATACGATAAGGCACACATTATACATTTGGTAGTGGTGATAAAATTTTCAATACTTTTATTCGACCAGTACGTTTCTAATACGCGATATGGTCAGGTTGGTGCGTGCATTTTTAATTGCGTTTCGTGCTTTTGTGAATTTTGGATTTTATGTTGCCCTCTTTGGCTTAGTTATCTTTAAGGTTAGTTTTCTTATTTTTTTTTATAAAATAGCCATAGCTCATTCATATCTTCAAAAACTTCGTCGATTTCGACGGGGGTGACCGCTATTTTTTTAAAAATTGACGCTGTCGACCCCCAGATATGTCAGCACTAATATTATTTTCTTCAAACTACCAATAACATAAATTTTTTTTAAATAATAAATTAACAAACAATCATCGGTGTAGGTAGTAAGTGCATTAAGTATAATAATTTTTGAAAATTTCATTTTTCTAACACATTCATCTCTACAACTACTTAGTTGAATTTCGACGGGGGTGACCCGCTATGATTTTTTGAATGTCAAAATTTCAATAATCTCTAATTTCTTTTGTAATAAAAATGAAAACTTGAAATTGGATATTTATATCAATCCCATGAATATCTATTATTTGACACTATTTTCGGTTAAGAACACGCTTCCGGTTAAACCGGAAATTACAAAAATATCAAAATTTTTAGGAACACCCTTTATGGATTTTTATAGTATCATCATAACCAAAAATACTTCATTAATTAGTAAGTTTTCATAGTTGTTTTATTGGTTGGTTTTTAATTCTTTACTCAGGAAAGAGAAAACAAAAAGGTTATATTGAAGGTCTTTAAAACAACTATGAAGACTTCCTAATTAATTAATTATTGATGGTTACATGTGCAATATTGTATTATTGTATACACAAGGTCATCAACTTCTATAATTTTATTATCCTATTATGTTATTGCCAAAAACTTTTGATTTTGTTTTTAACAGTCGCTTAAAAATCCCATTAGGTTAATACCTTTTATTACTCAACATACACAGCTTTTTAGTGATTTTTAACAATTTTAAATGATGAACGTGTTTGAGACAAGTAAGTGCCTACACAGTACATTAGAAAGACCTTTAGGCCAATGCAATTACCTATTATGCGATCGGAATTATTTGGGTAGTTGCAGTTTTTTAATATGTTTTATAAACTGGTCTGCGAATGTTAAAGACCATTTATATCATTTATGTAGATAGTCTTTGGTTAAATCCGAGTTTTCGACCTTGATGAAAATACCAGAGAAAAATTTAATTCCTCTTATATGTCTTTTTCAAATGCAAATTTAAGTTCAAATAGTCTTAATAAATATTTTTGATCATAAAATTTCTTAGACCTTTTGTGCTTACAAAATACGATGTTAGAGCAATGTTTTTCGCACAAAATGAGATTTCAAAGAGCTGTTTTCGCAATTTTGACGCAAATTGCTGTAAAATTGAAGAAACTGAAAACCCATTGTGAAGGAACATATGTCTACTTTTTGATGTACTTGTTAGATTTTACTTGTTATTTCAAGTTTCCTTTTTCTATTGAATGCATTGAAGAAGTAGAGAAATAGGCAACTTTTTCTTAAAATTCGTCCTAAATTAAAAGTACTGTACATTTTTAACAATGGTTTATGCAAATGAAACATGATAGAATATCCTTTAATATACGAAAATTAGAACGTCTGCGCATTTACTGGAACTAAAAGGGCAGCTGTTGAATTCTGTTAAAAAGTTCAACATTATCTAACGCTATGGAGATATTTAAACAGTATCATAAAAGTGTTTTCAAAAACGACTTATTATGCCTTTTAGACTTGTATAATGCCTCCAAAAAAGTTAATTGCGTAAACGAGAGCACATATAGTATACAGGGTGTTTGATTTATCGTGTCACATCAGATATTTCTACCATTGTACAAATTTACTAACACTACTTTAACGTAAATTTGCATCGGAAAAGAGAGATTTATGGAAAAAACTTAATTTCAATCGCCATCCCTTTTATTACGCTAATTGCATTGGTCTATTTTAATATTGATCAACTTACTGTAGAATCCAAAAGAGCTAAAGAAAAATCAAAATCAACCCAAAGTATGTGTACCATATGTAAATCAAAAAGTGACAATGCAAATGCTCATTACTATTTTAAAGATTTTACCGAAAATGTGGGTGTAGCTGGCTTGAAATACCTTGGTGAAGAAGGTCGATCACTTATTGAAAGGTAATTTTATATTTTTTTAAATTTAAGTAAAACTATCCTCTTGTTCTTTTTAGAATATTTTGGTTAATAATTCTAACAATCGCTATAATTCTTAGTATTCTGTTGGTTTATAAAACTTTTGTAAAGTGGCAAACTTCGCCTGTGATAGTAACTTTTGCAACAGAACAAAAGTCAATATACGAAATTCCTTTTCCTGCTGTCACAATTTGTCCGGAAATAAAAGCAAGAAAGGAAACTCTGAACTTTACAGATATTGTGGTTAGAAAGAGTAAGAAAATGGTCCTAAATGAAAGAGAGTAAGAGATAATCACATTTTGAAAAAACCTATTTCCAAAATCTAAACTTTTACTTTTCAGCACTTTTAAGCATGACACTTTATCTTTGATTTGTGATCAAAGGTTTGCGAATGAAAATGATTCCATCACAGGCGACAGAGCAATCGAACTTATGTTCCAGGTATAATACGCTGTAGATGTAAATTAGAGTAGTCCCAACGAAAGATGAGTACACTACGTGACCAAATCTGCGCGAAGCGTGGCTTCAGAGCCCAGTTATTTCTTTTTTTTAAAGTTGGCAAAATTTTAAATAACTACTTAATTTAAATTTTTATTTGAAGTTTTAAAGAAAGTTGCAGTTTATAACGAAATATAAACAAAGAGTCAAAAAAGAGCGAAAGAGTTGACAAAAAATTACAATTTTCATTGATATGAAAGTGCTAGTCAAAACCTTTCTTTTTAAAAAAAATTGACTTGCTACCATCATTAGCTTCCATTCTCTTAAAAATTTAATACACCACAAATTCCACGAGAAGTATTGTTTTGCATCAATGTAATGGAAAATATTATCAAAATTAGTAGTTTTGCTAAAACAAGGGCAATTTTGACTTTCTTTACGGGAAAATATCTCTCATAATTAGGGAACCAAAATTTTCATGAAAGAAAATTGCTATTTATCTGCAATCTATTCTGAAAAAAATTTGGGTAGACTCGACTATGAATTTTATATCAAATTTTATTTCATTTCACTGATGTTCGACTCTTTAAAAACGTGTGATTTATGTCGAGGTGGAAAAAAGCAATATATTTATTTTGCGTTAGGTAAAGCCAAACTATTATGGTTCTATAGAGGATTGCATGTGGAAAGGAAAACGGTATAGTGGATTTGTTTATTTTGTACCAATATTAACATCTGAGGGAATTTGCTATACATTTAATGGATATAGAGCATCAGAAATTTTTACTGATAAAGTGTAAGTTTATGCAAGAATAATTTAAATTATTAAGTGTTATGTTTTGCTAATATAGAGAATTTCCTCTTGGCTTATGGAATTATGAACATAAACACTATTCTGAATGGACTATAGAAGGTGGTTATAATAAAAACTCGAGTATCGATGCTTATCCTTGGCGAACTCCTGTGGTTGGTGAAAATGGGGGATTCAGAATGATGTTATATGGAAAACTTTCAGATATGGACTACAATTGTAAAATGTTTCCTAACGGATTTAAGGTTTTTATATTTTATTTGCAGGGTTAGATAAATGTTCTGATATGTCTCTTTAACATCATTCAGAGTAGTGGAGTCGTACCCCTCTCCTGTAAAATTGGTAACATAAAAGCTTCTTAGCTCTTATTGTACTTTAGTCCGTTAAACTAGAGAACAGTTGCACAATAATGCCATGTCCTACAGGAATTTAAAAAGAAAATTGCTATAGCTTACCTGGTTTCTGAAATATCTTGAAAAAAAACTGAATACTTTCATTTTCTTGTTTATTACAGAAGCGCGCTACCTTCTCTCTTAGTGTTTCACAAGATTCTTGCATTTTTCTTGTTCTGGTCTTGCTCTTGCACAAAATGCAAGACAAGAACAAGACAAGAGTTGCATAGTTTGTAGCAAGGCAAGACTAGAAGTTAGCTTGCGAGAGAAGTGCAAGAATTACAAGATTTTTTTGCATTCTCTTTCTTCTCCAAGAAAGGAGAAGCCCCAGCGTTATTTTTATCGAAAATGTGCAAGACATATCAAGAAAACACAAGATTTTTGTTTGCAAAAATGAAAATGAATACCTATTTATTTTAATTTCTTGTCTTGTCTTGGCAAAGGCAGAATAGTCAAGGAAGAAATCTTGTCTTGCTTAAAACACTAATGGGTCATTCTTTTACAAACCGCACGGATTTGAGGAAAAAAACAATTTAACTTCTTCAAATGTGATAAAAAAAAATTTCTGCATCTTTCAACAAAGGACCCCGCACAAATCTTATGGGAAATGGCCCTCGGTGAATTTTCCTAAAAATTTAGTATGTTGTAGTATTTGACCTACCGAACAAAAGTCTCCATGGCCACAAAGCCCTAAACCTAATAGTCTTCGTGTTGTGGAGACTTAAAGTACTGATAATCTTGTCACACACAATTGTGATTTTTTGAATTTTATGCATAACGATCACATTCACACAATTCTTATAAGAAATGGCCCTCGGTGAATTTTCCTAAAAATTTAGTACGTTATGGTGTTTGACCTACTGAACAAAAGTCTCCATGGCCACAAAGCCCTAAACCCAATATTTTTCGTGTTGCGGAGGCTTCAAGTGCTGAATAATGTTGTCACACACAACTGTGGTTGGATTTAATTATAGCTGGAAAAGTTTGATACAATTGTTATCTTTGTAATGTTGGAAGTTTTAGTAAGAATCCCTGGAATAGGCGACATTGATAATAGGCTGGATATTGCAATAAAAAGGCGTGAAGATAATGATCTTCCAAACCTATAATTAGAAAATGACACAAGAGTATGTTTGAATCGCAATCAGGGTATTGAAAGAGAATTAACGAATATTGAAGAAAATTCCATGTGTCTCCGATTAAATATTGTAAAGCAGCGAGGCAACCGAACTTGCATTTTTAAAATAAAATTCAAAAAATCACAGTTGTGTGTGACAACATTATTCAGCACTTGAAGCCTCCGAAACACGAACAATATTAGGTTTAGGGCTTCGTGGCCATGGAGACTTTTGTTCGGTAGGTCAAATACTACAACATACTAAATTTTTAGAGGTCCTTTAGTTGACCCGTATTTCAGGATTTGTTCCTTTGGGATTCCCAGGATTTGGAAATGTTCACATATGAATTTTTGATAAATTGCTGGATTTTCGATTTTCTCCAATCTTCTCATACTTGAAATTTATTATCTCCAGTTGTACTGATCGGATCAATGTCGTTTTTTTTATTTTACACTTTACTACGTTAGCTTTTCAAGTGTTTTAAAATAAATTTTGTTTATTGTGAACAAACAAAAAATAATAACAGTTTAAATAGTTTTAACATGCTCGCCCCCAACTTGAATTAATTGAAAAAATTATCATTTTGTTCCTTAACCTCTTATCTATAAAACTCATTTTACAAAAAAGTGGAGTCTTTATTAGATCGGAAGTTATTAAATATTTTCGAGTGCAAGTCATCTAGCGCGCTCCACATGCGGGTGCGTCAGAGATCTCAGACCCAACAATTGCTCGATTACAAGTCCTTGCGATGAAAATATTTAATAACTTCCGATCTAATAGAGACTCTACTTTTTTGTAAAATGAGTTTTATAGATAATACAATAAGAAACAAAATGATATTTTTTCCAATTAATCCAAGTTTGGGGCGAGCATGATAAAACTAATTAAACAATTAAATTGTTATTATTTTTCATTGGTTCACAATAAATAAATTAAATTTTTTTGATACACTTCGAAAGCTAACGTAATAAAGTGTAAAATAAAAGAAAACACATTGATCCGATCAGTACAACTGGAGATAATAAATTTCAAGTATGAGAAGATTGGAGAAAATCCAGCAAATTATCCAAAATTCGTATGTGAATAATTATGAAAAAAAAATTTTTTCAGCAAAATCCTGAAATACGGTTCAAGTAATTTTAAGAATATAGGCAGTAAAAAAAATTTTGGACGATTCTTAAATGTCAAGTTTAAATTGGTGTGCGGTTTGTAAAAGAATGACCCTAACAATTATTATTTCCGAAGGTTGCTATTCATAATCCAACTGAATTTCCACGAATTAATGAAAATTATTTTCGAGTACCCATAAACCAAGCTGTTGTTGTTGCAATTAAACCAAACTTGATGACAACTTCTGACGATTTACGCGGGTACAGTCCTCAAGATAGAAAGTGTTACTTTTCGCATGAAAAGAAGTTGGACTATTTTAAGGCTTACAATCAAAATAATTGTTTATTGGAATGTTTGACCAAATTTACCCTCCAGGAATGCAATTGCGTTAACTTTTATATGCCAAGTAATTTTTTCCAAACTTAATCGTGCACCATAATTTTGATTCCATTTTTTAGGAAACTTTTCAACACAAATTTGTGGCAGCGCACTTCAAGAGTGTACTAAAGAAGCCAAAGGTTTTTTTTCAAGAACTTTTTTGAAAGATTGTGTTTATTATAGGCTTTATTTTAGATAAGTTTTTAATTAGTGAAGCCAGCAAAAAACAAGTGTCCACTTCCGAAGAAACGAAAACTTCTTCAAAAATGGACTATGGTATTTCTTGCGGCTGTTTGCCCAGTTGCTATTCTTTAGACTTCGATGTTGAAACATCTCAAGCTGATATTCATTCCAAAGACCTCTTTAATGCTAGGAAAGCGTCCTTCGAAGAAGAAGACGAAGACGAAGACGAACCAATACCGGATACCTTTGAAAAAGCCGAGTACTTATTCTGTTGCTAGGTATTTCTATTTGTAACGATTATTTTTATTTTAGTTTTTTTGTATCTGCTTTAACGATATATTACAAAAATATGGAATTTAATGCAAACGAAAGAAACGAACTGTACGGCTACGCAGATTTTTGGGCAAACGTCGGAGGCGTCTTTGGTCTTTTTACCGGTTTCTCTTTTATAACAATATTTGAAATTTTATACTACTTTTCTTTAAGACTTACATGTAATGTGAAAATGTTCGGAAGGAGAGTTTGGTCTGGTTCTCCCAAAATTAGAGACGAATTCTCGTCTAATGTTAAGGGAGAAAAAGATAATTTGGACACTCCACTATAAATAGAGGTTTAATGACTACAATAAAAAATTTTTCTAATGGAAAGTAACAAAAAGAAGTCCCATTATAAGCCTCTCTCTGTCAAAATGTAATAAAATTAAGCAACGTTATGGTGTTGATTGAGGGAGTTTTAAAACTAAGTAAGAGTTCTAAAACTACCTCAATATTGATATGAATAAAAACTTAATTATTGATTTTTATATTATGTATCATAACCAAAAATAATTCATTAATTAGTAAGTCTTTATAGGTAGTTGTTTTATTGGTTGGTTTTTAATTCTTTACTCAGGAAAGAGAAAACAAAAAGGTTATATTGAAGGTCTTTAAAACAACTATGAAGACTTACTAATTAATTAATTATTGATGTTTACATGTGCAATATTGTATACACAAGGCCATCAACTTCTATTATTTTATTATGTTATTGCCAAAAACTTTTGATTTTGTTTTTAACAGTCGCTTAAAAATCCCATTAGGTTATAATACCTTATTACTCAACATACACAGCTTTTTAGTGATTTTTAACAATTTTAAATGATGAACGTGTTTGAGTCAAGTAAGTACCTACACAGTACATTAGAAAGACCTTTAGGCCAATGCAATTACCTATTATGCGATCGGAATTATTCGGGTAGTTGCAGTTTTTTAATATGTTTTATAAACTGGTCTGCGAATGTTAAAGACCATTTATATCATTTATGTAGATAGTCTTTGGTCTTTGGTTAAATCCGAATTTTCGACCTTGATGAAAATACCAGAGAAAAATTTAGTTCCTCCTATATGTCTTTTTCAAATGCAAATTTAAGTTAAAATAGTCTATAAATAAATAGTTAAAATTTCTTAGACCTTTTGTGCTTACAAAATACGATGTTAGAGCAATGTTTTTCTCACAAAATGAGATTTCAAAGAGCTGTTTTCAAAAATAATATGGCGAATCGCATAGGCGATTGCTATGATGCATAAAAAATATGCGTTCTGATGGACAAAAAACCGTTTTACTCCGAGATGATCAACGATAAACTTGAAAAAATATATATGAATTTAAAGCTGAAGGCTTCAGCTTTCATTTTTATATCTTTTAAGTTTACTTTTGTTACATCTTGTATAGTATTAATGAAGTTTTTCATGTGCTATTTTTTAAACAGTTAAAGATATTTTGTGGGAAAGATTATCTTAAACACTTTTCGTCCAAGGATATTGTTCATTATGAGTTATTTGTCAAAATTCCATGATTAGAAGTTGTTTGTACATTTATTTTAAAAAAGCGCAATGATTTCATATTTCCCATTTTTTGCAAATTGTTTTTTAATAAGAATTTTGACGCAAATTGCTGTAAATTTGAAGAAACTGAAAACCCATTGTGAAGGAAAATATGTCTACTTTTTGATGCACTTGTTAGATTTTACTTGTTATTTCAAGTTTCCTTTTTCTATTGAATGCATTGAAGAAGTAGAGAAATAGGCAACTTTTTCTTAAAATTCGTCCTAAATTAAAAGTACTGTACATTTTTAACAATCCTTTATGCAAATGAAACATGATAGAATATCCTTTAATATACGAAAATTAGAACGTCTGCGCATTTACTGGAACTAAAAGGGCAGCTGTTGAATTCTGTTAAAAAGTTCAACATTATCTAACGCTATGGAGATATTTAAACAGTATCATAAAAGTGTTTTCAAAAACGACTTATTATGCCTTTTAGACTTGTATAATGCCTCCAAAAAAGTTAATTGCGTAAACGAGAGCACATATAGTATACAGGGTGTTGGATTTATCGTGTCACATCAGATATTTCTACCATTGTACAAATTTACTAACACTACTTTAACGTAAATTTGCATCGGAAAAGAGAGATTTATGGAAAAAACTTAATTTTAATCGCCATCCCTTTTATTACGCTTATTACATTGGCATATTTTCATTTGATCAACTTACTGTAGAATCCAAAAGAGCTAAAGAAAAATCAAAATCAACCCAAAGTATGTGTACCATATGTAAATCAAAAAGTGACAATGCAAATGCTCATTACTATTTTAAAGATTTTACCGAAAATGTGGGTGTAGCTGGCTTGAAATACCTTGGTGAAGAAGGTCGATCACTTATTGAAAGGTAATTTTATATTTTTTTAAATTTAAGTAAAACTATCCTCTTGTTCTTTTTAGAATATTTTGGTTAATAATTCTAACAATCGCTATAATTCTTAGTATTCTGTTGGTTTATAAAACTTTTGTAAAGTGGCAAACTTCGCCTGTGATAGTAACTTTTGCAACAGAACAAAAGTCAATATACGAAATTCCTTTTCCTGCTGTCACAATTTGTCCGGAAATAAAAACAAAAAAGGAAACTCTGAACTTTACAGATATTTACCTTAGAAAGAGTAAGGAAATGGTCCTAAATGAAGAAGAGTAAGAGATAATCACATTTTGAAAAAACCTATTTCCAAAATCTAAACTTTTACTTTTCAGCACTTTTCAGTATGACACTTTATCTTTGATTTGTGATCAAATGTTTACGAATGAAAATGATTCCATCACAAGCGACAGAGCAATCGAACTTATGTACCAGGTATAATACGCTGTAGATGTAAATTAGAGTAGTCCCAACGAAAGATGAGTAGGTACACTATGTGACCAAATCTGCGCGAAGCGTGGCTTCAGAGCCCAGTTATTTCTTTTTTTTAAATTTTTTTTAAAGTTGACAAAATTTTAAATAACTACCACATAACTACTTAGTTTAAATTTTTATTTGAAGTTTTAAATAAAGTTGCAGTTTATAACGAAATATAAACAAAGAGTCAAAAAAGAGCGAAAGAGTTGACAAAAAATTACAATTTTCATTGATATGAAAGTGCTTGTCAAAACCTTTCTTTTTAAAAAAAATTGACTTGCTACCATCATTAGCTTCCATTCTCTTAAAAATTTAATACACCACAAATTACACGAGAAGTATTGTTTTGCATCAATGTAATGGAAAATATTATCAAAATTTTATTTTATTTTATTTTATTCCTCTAATTGAGGTTATAGACTACCAAACAGGCCTACGGCCTAATTATATGGTAGCCTGGACCGACAGCTTAACGTGCCCTCCGAAGCACGGCCAACTGCATGATAGTAATTTTTAAAGATGGTCACCCATCCAACCACTATCCCGGCAGACCGAGCTTTTACTGTGGAAAGCGCTTGGTTCAGCGATACACGCTCGCGCTATGCAGTTGACTGATATTAGCAGTTTTGCTAAAACAAGGGCAATTTTGACTTTCTTTACGGAAAAATATCTCTCATAATTAGGGAACCAAAATTTTCATGAAAGAAAATTGCTATTTATCTGCAATCTATTCTGAAAAAACTTTTTCTTGGATTGGAAAAAGTTAAAAATTTGGGTAGACTCGACTATGAATTTTATATCCAATTTTATTTCATTTCACTGATGTTCGACTCTTTAAAAACGTGTGATTTATGTCGAGGTGGACGTGGAAAAAAGCAATATATTTATTTTGGGTTAGGTAAAACCAGAGTATTATGGTGCTATAGGGGATTGCATATGGAAAGGAAATCCGTTTGATGAAGGTGCTTATTTTATACCAATTTTAACATCTGAGGGAATTTGCTATACATTTAATGGATATAGAGCATCAGAAATTTTTACTGATAAAGTGTAAGTTTATGCAAGAATAATTTAAATTATTAAGTGTTATGTTTTGCTAATATAGAAAATTTCCTCACAAGAACTTATGGAATCATGAACATGAACACTATTCTGGATGGACTATAGAAGGTGGTTATAATAAAAACTGGAGTATTGATGCTTATCCTTGGCGAACTCCTATGGTTGGTGAAAATGGGGGATTCAGAATGACGTTATCTGGAAAACTTTCAGATATGGACTACAGTTGTAAAATGTTTCCTAACGGATTTAAGGTTTTTATATTTTATTTGCAGGGTTAGATAAATGTTCTGATATGTCTCTTTAACATCATTCAGAGTAGTGGAGTCGTACCTCTCTCCTGTAAAATTGGTAAAATAAGAGCTTCTTAGCTCTTATTGTACTTTAGTCCGTTAAATTAGAGAACAGTTGCACAATAACGCCATGTCCTACAGGAATTTAAAAAGAAAATTGCTATAGCTTACCTGGTTTCTGAAACATCTTGAAAAAACTGAATACTTTCATTTTCTTGTTTATTACAGAAGCGCGCTACCTTCTCTCAAGTGTTTCACGAGATTCTTGCATTTTTCTTGTACAAAATGCAAGACAAGAACAAGACAAGAGTTGCATAGTTTGTAGCAAGACAAGACTAGAAGTTAGCTTGCGAGAAAAGTGCAAGAGTTACAAGATTTTTTTGCATTCTCTTTCTCTTTCTTCTCCAAGAAAGGAGAAGCCCCAGCGTTATTTTTATCGAAAAAGTGCAAGACATATCAAGAAAACACAAGATTTTTGTTTGCAAAAATGAAGCAAAGCAAAAGACATACCTATTTATTTTAATTTCTTGTCTTGTCTTGTCAAAGGAAGAAATCTTGTCTTGCTTAAAACACTAATGGGTCATTCTTTTACAAACCGCACGGATTTCAGGAAAAAAAAACAATTTAACTTCTTCAAATGTGATAAAAAAATTTTTCTGCATCTTTCAACAAATTTAATTGACCCGTATTTCAGGATTTGTTCCTTTGGGATTGCAAGGATATGGAAATGTTCACATATGAATTTTTGATAAATTGCTGGATTTTCGATTTTCTCCAATCTTCTCATACTTGAAATTTATTATCTCCAGTTGTACTGATCGGATCAATGTCATTTTTTTTTATTTTAAAATAAATTTTGTTTATTGTGAACAAACAAAAAATAATAACAGTTTAAATAGTTTTAACATGCTCGCGACCCCAACTTGAATTAATTGAAAAAATTATCATTTTGTTCCTTAACCTCTTATCTATAAAACTCAGTTTACAAAAAAGTGGAGTCTTTATTAGATCGGAAGTTATTAAATATTTTCGAGTGCAAGTCATCTAGCGCGCTCCACATGCGGGCGCGTCAGAGATCTCAGACCCAACAATTGCTCGATTGCTCGAAGTCCTTGCGCTCGAAAATATTTAATAACTTCCGATCTAATAGAGACTCTACTTTTTTGTAGAATGAGTTTTATAGATAATACAATAAGAAACAAAATGATATTTTTTCCAATTAATTCAAGTTTGGGGCGAGCATGTTAAAACTAATTAAACAATTAAATTGTTATTATTTTTCATTGGTTCACAATAAATAAAAATTTTCGAAAAGCTAACGTAATAAAGTGTAAAATAATAAAAAAACCACATTGATCCGATCAGTACAACTGGAGATAATAAATTTCAAGTATGAGAAGATTGGAGAAAATCCAGCAAATTATCCAAAATTCGTATGTGAATATTTATGAAAAAAAAATTTTTCAGCAAAATCCTGAAATACGGTTCAAGTAATTTTAAGAATATAGGCTTTAAAAAAAATTTTGGACGATTCTTAAATGTCAAGTTTAAATTGGTGTGCGGTTTGTAAAAGAATGACCCTAACAATTATTATTTCCGAAGGTTGCTATTCATAATCCAACTGAATTTCCACGAATTAATGAAAATTATTTTCGAGTACCCATAAACCAAGCTGTTGTTGTTGCAATTAAACCAAACTTGATGACAACTTCTGACGATTTACGCGGGTACAGTCCTCAAGATAGAAAGTGTTACTTTTCGCACGAAAAGAAGTTGGACTATTTTAAGGCTTACAATCGAAATAATTGTTTATTGGAATGTTTGACCAAATTTACCCTCCTGGAATGCAATTGCGTTAACTTTTATATGCCAAGTAATTTTTTCCAAACTTAATAGTGCACCATAATTTTGATTCCATTTTTTAGGAAACCTTTCAACCCGAATTTGTGGCAGCGCACTTCAAAAGTGTACTACAGAAGCCAAAGGTTTTATTTCAAGAATTTTTTTGAAAGATTTTGTTTATTATAGGCTTTATTTTAGATAAGTTTTTAATTAGTGAAGCCAGCAAAAAACAAGTGTCCACTTCCGAAGAAACGAAAACTTTTTCAAAAATGGACTATGGTATTTCTTGCGGCTGTTTGCCCAGTTGCTATTCTTTAGACTTCGATGTTGAAATATCTCAAGCTGATATTCATTCCAAAGACATCTTTAATGTTATAAAAGCGTCCGTCAAAGACAAAGCAGAATTGATAGCGGATACCTTTGAAAAAGCCGAGTACTTATTCTGTTGCTAGGTATTTCTATTTGTAACGATTATTTTTATTTTAGTTTTTTTGTATCTACTTTAACGATATATTACAAAAATATGGAATTTAGTGCAAACGAAAGAAACGAACTGTACGGCTACGCAGATTTTTGGGCAAACGTCGGAGGCGTCTTTGGTCTTTTTACCGGTTTCTCTTTTATAACAATATTTGAAATTTTATACTACTTATCTTTAAGACTTACATGTAATGTGAAAATGTTCGGAAGGAGAGTTTGGTCTGGTTCTCCCAAAATTAGAGACGAATTTTCGTCTAATGTTAAGGGACAAAAAGATAGTTTGGATACTCCACTATAAATAAAATTTTAATTACTACAATATTTATTAATTTTTCATTTTGGAAAGTGAAAAGATGAAACCTTATTCCCCCTTTCCCCCAATGCGTCTTTAATTATTTACTTTCCATGTTTCCATTAACAATTAGATTTTCTAAGAAGTTCCAATAGAAGAAAATTTAATTAAAAAAATAATTTACTAATGTCCCTTTTACGCTATCGTCAAATTCCGTTGTTAGAAATATGATAACGAAGAGAAAGTTTTTATGCATGTTTTCCGGCTATTCGCTATTCATTATCAATAATTATTATTAGTCACTTTTATCAGTCAGTAAAGTGCGAACAGTGCACTAATACAGTCGTACATTTTAAAAGTGTTGTTGTTCTTTTTTAATACTATACTAAAGATTCGCGAAAATTTTAAAAATTTTTCTTTCGGCAAAGAGTAGGGGAAAGTGGGTGAATATCGACCACCTAAGGCATTTTGGTATAGAATCTCTAAATTTCATTCAATAAATCTGAAATTTTTTTATATGTCCAGTATGCTTCCATACCATTCCATACCTCCTAGGATTATTATAAAATTCAACATATTAACAAATTTTCCAAAATAAATGTAAAAAGAAGCCAAGAAAAAAACACCGGATGTGCATGGCCATACGAGGAACTTTTTCCTGTTGTATTTTTGTGTGCATTTCTTTAAAAGTTTATAATTTAAAATTTTCAAATTAAATTTTTATAAATAAAGAAATGCACAAAAAAATACAACAGGAAAAAGTTCCTCGTATGGCCATGCACATCCGGTGTTTTTTTAAATTTTCTTCGTATGGCCACATCCATTGTTTTTGAAGCATCGTGCAGATTTTATAAAAACCCGAAATAATTTGAAAATCGCGGGTTACAATTTGACGTTTACAAGTTCGAGAAGTAGAGTCGAGATGGCGCCAGCGTGCATAAAAACATTAAAATTTTTATTTGATAACCCCAAAATGCAATTTTAACTCTTTTAATTAAAAACGTAAAATGTTTAAATTGTATTTAAATAATGGATATAAAATGGGGTGGAATTCGTGTTATATTAAATTACCGCCTAATAATAATTTTTATTCTTGCGATGTTAATTTATATGGCTATTCTTGGAACACTACACGTAAGTTTAAGTTTAGCTTATTCATTATTTAATTGTGTCTTTGTAGGATTTCAAAAAGCGTCGCAACACTAATAAAGTATTTACAAATGAACCTATCGATGTCGTTTATACGTGGATTAATGGTTCGGATGTTAAGTTTCTTTCAGATCTCAACAAGTACTTAATTACAAATAGTTCTTTTGCGCAAGATTATTCTAGTCAACGTTTCGATGATAAATATGAATTAAAGTTTTCTTTAAGGTAATTAATAACTTTAGAAGTACTCATTGTAATTATAAATATTTCAGATCGTTAGAAAAGTATGCACCTTGGGTACACCACGTTTATATCGTTACAAATGGACAAATTCCTTATTGGCTCAACTTAGATTATGAAAAAGTTACTCTAGTTACGCACAAGGATATTTTTTTGGATCAATTCGATTTACCTACTTTTTCTAGTCCTGCAATCGAATCCCATTTACATAGGTTTATTTTTATTCGAGCTTTTACAAGGTTTTTAATATGTACGTTTTAGAATTCCTGGTTTGTCAAATCGTTTTATATATTTTAATGACGACATTTTTTTGGGCGCACCAGTTTATGTCGACGATTTTATTTCTTTTACTCGCGGATTTTTACTTTACTTGGCATGGCCCTTACCTATGTGTGCTGATGATTGTTCCTGGGTGTATGTAGGTGATGGACAATGCGATTCTGCTTGTTTTAATGTAAATTGTCAAATGGATGGAGGTGATTGTGATTTTTCTAATAAGGTAATTATAAACCTAAAGATTACAGCTTGAATATTTTCGTATTTTTTATAATCGACAGATGAAAAATTCGTGGAACGAAGACTTATCCAAGATTATCAATTCGAACGATCTATATTCTAATTTTTCCCTTAAGTACAAACACTTATTTAAAGTAATAAACCACCAAAAAAAACCAAAAAGTTTTTTAAACGAAACAAAAACAAATAAGTTAAGTAAAAAGCTTCTTCCAAAAAATATTACATCTATCGTAAACGATACAAAAAATAGCTTAGTGGGTAAACTGAAAGGTTCTATTTTTCACTTCCGTTCTAATAATACTAAAAATATAACTAAAGCGGTAGAACAACATAATAGAAGTGTTCTATTTAAAAATAAAGTAAAACGTAAAAAACGAAAACGTCAGCTTAAACCAAACAAAACCAATGTAGATATTTACGGCTCATCTCTTCAACACACTAATAGAAAATATAATCTTAAATACGGCTTCAAATCACGTTATGTTCCAGCACACGCTCCGATTATGATAGATAAAGAAATAATGTCAAATTTGCAACTGAAATTCCACAATGAATTTGAAAAAACATCGAGAAATAAAGTTAGAAGTGAAGATGATATGCAATTTTCTTTTAGTTACTATTATTTTGTTATAAGCGAAAAGTTTAATTTGAGTGTGTCGGATATTTTTGATCGTTTCGATACGGATAGTTCTGGCACTTGGTCTGATAGAGAAATACGCACAATTTTAACTAAACTCTACGACTTACCATTAAGTTACGCTACTGTCGATCATTTCGAAGACTTACTATTGAACTGTTCAAAAGGTCAAACAAATTTGGAGATTCTTACTCCGGAATATGAAAGATACATCGATTCAAAACTTGTAAGTATTAGCACAATAACGAGGAGTTTTTAATAATTCATGCACTTATAGCCAACTGTAACTAAAAGTTTAGTAAAAAATTGCTTTTCTTTATCTTCAATTTTGCTAAATCGGTTTAGTGTGGTTTCACAGTACAAATATGAAATTATTGGCAATTCTCAAAACAGTCACGCAATTTTCAAAATGTTGACTTCTAATGTTAGCGACGTGGTCGGACATTTGGACGAAATTCGAAGACACACCAAGTGAGTTCAATTGTATTAGTGACGATTAATTTAAGTTAATAAAACTTAATTTGCAGAAAATTTGTTTGCTTAAATGATAACATGGACGAATTAAAAGTGGAAGAAAATGATTTAATTAGAGCTGTTTTGTATGATTTTTATATTTCAATTTTTCCTAAGCCGAGTAAATTTGAGTTACCGACTGATTTTCGTAATAGATTTTTGTATATCGAAGATTTAAACGAATGGAAAAGTTACCATTTTAAACTAAAGGTATGTACTTATTTTTTTATTTTTATTATGTGTTACTGTTTGTTCTGTAATTTAGTTAAAAGACGAATTTTGTATAGATTTGTAAATAAATTGTTTTGCTGAACAAGCTTTTACTTATTATAAAAATAACGGATGTGGCCATATGAGGAACTTATTCCTGTCAAATCTTGTATTTTTATTAATTAAAATTTAATTTAATATCTTCAGAAAGCTAATTTTACGAGCTTTCAAAATATTGAAAAATATACAAGGTGTTCCTAAAAATTTTAATATTTTTGTACTTTCCGGTTTGACCGGAAGCGTTTTGTTAACCGAAAATAGTGTCAAATAATAGATATGCATGGAATTGATGTGTATATAAATTTGAAAGTTTTCATTTTAATTACAAGAACAATTAGAGATTTTTGAAGTTTTGACATTCAAAAAATCATAACTCCGAATCCGTTCGAGCGATTTTGATAAAAATTTATATTTCGGTAGAGAATTACGTTGTCTGTAACATATCCAAAAAAGAAAAAATATGGCAGAGGAAATTTTGAGAAAATCCATTTCAAAATTTTTACCTACTTTGGCCCTTAAAGGTTAAAGGTAGGCAATTTTGAAAAAAATTTAAAAATCGACTGGGTTAGGACGAAAGCCTTATATTTTGGCTGTACAAAGCTGTTCTGAAATTTTTATAATAATAATTACCGGCAAAGTTATAAGAGAAAAACTACAAAATGGGACAATCGTCCTATTGGCCGCCATCTTAAATAAAAAATTTGAACTTTTTTTTAAATTGAGGCAGATCTTATTGTACTATCTTATAGCTAAGTAAAAATGATTTTGGCCCAAATTAGTAAATATGTGCCCAAAATAACCACCTTATTGGGATATGGATTATATGTGGCTAAAATCAAATTTCATAAAAATTGCTTCAGGAGGGTGGACATGGACATACAATAAGAACCACAAAAACGACGAAAAAATGACCTCGAACGCAATATAAACACAACACACGACAACTGACAAGTTGACGCGCACGCACTTTTGTCTAGGACTGTAGAAGTTAGAAATGCTTCATCGTGATTGGATGAATGATTTCCTACCACAAATTTTTAATTTTAGTTGACATATTTTCCGGGGACTTTGTTTGCTTTGAGGAGCTGTACACATACATACATACAGATATTTGGTAAAAAAAAAATCGAAAAATTTTTTTTTTGCATTTTTGGAATCAAAAACGTCGAGAAATGCAATAAAAAAAATTTTCATTTTTTCAAAAAAACTAAAAATTTTTTTTTCATTTTTGGACTCAAAAACGTCGAGAATGCAATAAAAAAAATATTTCGTTATTTCTTGATTTTTCAAGAACAAGTTAAAAATTTAAATTGTTTATAATAAGAAAATAGGTGAAAAGTGACTTACGGAAGATTTGAATTTCGCGCTTTCGTTATAATAATTTTAATATCTCAAGTTACAGGTTTCTGTAATAAAAGTACCGTTTTCTGTAATTTTAATAGTTGGCGCCCAAATTTAAATTAAAACAAGATTAACATAATTTTGGGCGTGTTTAAAGTGAATTGAGCTAAGACATACGTATAAAGTTTGAATGGGTAGTTTTAAAGCTGACAAGTTTAGTGCTAATAATTTAGTAGGTCGTAACCTGACAAATATAGGCGTAGCCATTTTGATTTTGACGAATATTGACATACGTCTTGCAGTCTAGACAGAAAGTCATTTGTTACTCGGGAAGTGACATGTAAACATTTGTAAATTTACTATAAAAATTAAACGGTCACGTGTTTTTTGTTTTAGGCCGTCTAATTTTGTGTTACCAATTTGTTAAAAATCAATTCGTTTGTTTTTTGTGTTTTTTTTTGCTCGAGTGTCGAATGGTTTATTTTTGTGGTGTAACCTTGCTCGAGACTTCTTCAACCGGTACTTAGCAATGGTTTGTGGTAGACGTGAAAAATGTTGGAAAGTTTGGCATCGCAGTTCAGAAATCTTTTGATAATAAGTAAGTTTTTTTTCTCCCAATTTTATTTTTTAGGGAATTTATTACTTTACGAAAATATCCACCTGGCGTTTGTTTTCATAACAAATTAACAACATACTCGTAATTAAAGTTGAACAGTGGACCAGTAGTTTAAATATAACACCACTTTGTAAACGCCCAAAAGTTAGGTTATGTTAAGTACTTAAAAATTTTTTAAATTGATAAATTCACATTTGATAATTTAAGCTTTATTAAGCGATTTTTGTTTTAGACCTTTTATTATTGTTGTCAGTCTAACGCTCGGTTGCATAAAGGCGAATTGTATTTTAATCCGAGAATTAGATTTATAATCCTTCGATATGGATTGTGTAACGATTATAAATCTAATTCTCTGATTAAAATATAATTTTCGTTTATGTAAGGGATAAAATAATAGTTTGAACTTTGAAGATGATCAAATTGGACGAAACGTTTGAATAGAAGATATTAATTTGAAGCGTTGGCGTTAGATTAAAAAAAATAATAAATAAAGTTGCAAGTTTTTAAAATAAAGAAGAAAGAACTATTTTAAAAAGAACAACAAATTTTCCGCTTAGTAAATTTTAATGCTGGAAGAATACATCGCAATATTTTACAATATTCAAATTATATTTTCTAAACAGCTATAAACATTTGAGACATGTTCCAAGTTAAAATATAAAGAAAAGTAAAGAAATTCGTTGTATTCATTCAGTGTACATCGAGAAAAAGGACAGGAAGCGTTTTTTTCTGAAGCTCTTAAAGGAAACCAAAAAGAGATGCATCGAATTTCCGCGCTGTTACTATAAGCGGGACGACGTATTCCGCTTGTTTTTCTCATTTTGTTGCAGAATAAGTTAAAAGAAGTTAGATTTACATTTATAATGTTAGTTGAAAAGAGATAGATGTAGTCGTTTTATGAATTTTTTAGTTAGATCTTTTCTGTGTTGAAAAGAGAAAAGTTGGTTTTATCTGAAGGATTACTAAGAAGTTGATACTTGGATATGGGGAGGGGGGTGAGCTCAAGGTGGATTTTCGGGTATCAAAACCGAGGCCGTTTATACTAAAGCCATAAGATTAAACGATTACTCGGACTATTTGATATTTGAAAAGACAAGCTAAGAGAGAATGAGGTGAAAAACAAAGTAAACGACGAAGCGATGATGGAAGGTGAATTAGTTTACATAGGACAAACTTTATTTACATACAAAACAATTGACACCGTGTAAAAGTTGAATTTAAGCGTCGTTTAAGTGAGATGTAAAAAGGAGCAAATCAATAAACACATTTTAACATGAGCAATTTTGGCCAATGTCCAAATACGTCATTGTTTAAGTTTTGGAAAATTCTTCTTTTGGTAGAATAATAACATGGAGATTGGTGGAGAAAAGTTGAAAAATCAAATAAAAAAACAAAAAGTAGAGTGCTTTCGATATAGACGATAAACTTAATCTAAAAGATTCATCCGTTGCTGCTACAGATAAAAAACAGCTGTTTCCAAGCTATATTTGGTTAAAATTAATAAAAGTAAGGGCCGACTTGCACGATTTGTGGCCTTATATAAATACTTCATAAGTCACCCAAAGCCGCCATCGCAATATGTTTAATTCATTCAGTTACCGAGGACGGAACACAATTATTGTACTCTCGAATCCGTCCCATGGTGACAGTTGTATATAATCACCCCTTTATTTCTCTCACTTCAAACCGCTCAACTTTCCAATACCCATCTTTCTCAAACTCACCCCCAATAACAAGACTTTTTTTCGTTCACGTAAATACGGCCGCTTTTATCGTACGTTTATCTCATTTTAATTCCCCGTAACTCCAATTCTTCCTTCTTTTTATTTGTTTATTTCCTACTTTTTCCCCATCTTATTTTTTTTCCAAAAAACAAAAAATAGTTTTTTCGAAAAAAAAATTAAAATTTTTAAGACTAAACATTGTGATTTATTATAATAAGGGTTTTTAAATATTGATTTTGTCTTCATCCTCACCCCCGTTTACTTGTGCAATCATATTGTCATTAAGGAAGCGATTTAACAAGCAACGCCACTCGAATTAGTTAAATTAAACTTTAAATTAGAGCCTCGTTTCTTGTAGCTTATTTTTTTTTGAAAAGATAATAGGATTTTTTATTGTTATTGCTATCGAAAGGCGCTCTTTAATTGTGTACACTTGTATAGCCCTCGCGCTTACAATTATAACCACCCCTAAAATGTTTTCCTCTTCTCTCTATACTTATTTGTACATGTTCAATTAACAAAACTAAAAAGGCAAAAAGGGAAATCGAGGGTGAACTAATTTGTAAAATGTAAACATTTCTACTAACTTTTAATTTACTAATCGATGACTTTGTATAAGCACTTTTAATTGTTTTATTTTATTGGACGTTCAAACGTCTTTTTTAAACAAATTCCTTTTATTTAAAGTTTTCCTTTCTTTCCTTTTATTGAGAAATATCTCAATTGTTTATTTTAATTAAGACGAGAGTACACGGCTTATGTAATTGTTTTCTTTTAAGACGATATCCTGACTTTTGTAAACTCCCTTTCTTACCATCAATTCCAGGGATTGTTATATTTTGTAATTAGCAGCTTTTGAAGCTACACCTTATTCAGCTTACATCTGTGTCTATATTTAAAAAATTTGGTGTAAGTCTTCTTTTATAATTGCAAATTTGAAATGCCATAACTGACTTCTAGTACTACAAAATATGGTTTTGGTTTGACTCTAACTCTATCTATCAAATAATTCACAATGAATGCGTGGGATTTTTGCTCCTCAAACGTCGAATTCGGTTAAATGAGTTCTAGACAGCACTATACACTCATACTCATGTCTTATGTGCCTATTGTAATATCCACACCGTGATTTGTAATAAAAAAGAGGTGATGTCTCATGTTCGATGAGCAATATAAACTCTGGAAGACATAAGTAATACAACAAGAAAAAATATAAAACATGAAACGCAACAACGCGTATGAACACCGAAAGTTCAAGAAGAGAGCATTGTGATGACCTATTTCCTTCTCTATTATTGTTTTATCTAAGACATCGAACCTCAAAGCTCTACTTGAGCATTTTAGAGCTCATACTGCTCATCTAAGCCTTTAGATATGCATTTCCTCGTCTTGTAATTTTTCTTGATGTATTGCTTATGTTTTCCAGAGCTAAAAGGGGTCATCCAACCCTTTATCAAAATGTAGTTCCTATACTCTATAGTTTTTTTTATCTGTTACATTGCGCCACAACGCCCAACTTGAGCGTTTCAGAGCTCGTACTGCTCATCTAAGCCTTTAGATATGCATTTCGTCGTCTTGTAATTTTTCTTGATGCTTGATGTATAGCTTATGTTTTCCAGAGCTTCAAGGGCTCATCCAACCCTTTATCAATGTTGTTTCTATACTCTATAGTTTTTTTTTTACTTTACATTGCGCCACAACGCCCAACTTGAGCGTTTCAGAGCTCATACTGTTCATCTAAGCCTTTAGATATGCATTTCATAGTCTTCTAATTTTTCTTGATGTATTCCTCATGTCTTCCAAACTTTAAATTGTGCATGCAACCTTTTATCAATGTATTTCCTGCTCTATTAATTTTTTTTGTCTATTAAATCGCCTCACAAAGTCCAACTTGAGCGTTTCAGAGCTCATACTGCCCATCAAAGCCTTTAGATATGCATTTAATCGTCTTCTAATTTTTCTTGATGTATTCCTCATGTCTTCCAGAGCTTAAATTGTTCATGCAACCCTTTATCACGGCCTTTCTGACTATTAATTTTTTTATCTATTAAATCGCTTTAAAAAGTCCAACTTGAGCGTTTCAGAGCTCATATTGCTCATCTAAGCCTTTAGAGATGCATTTCCTCTTCTTGTAATTTTTCTTAAAGTTTTCCTTATGTCTATCAGAGCTTAACTAGTTCATCCAACCCTTTATCAATGTATTTCCTACTCTATTAATTTTTTTATCCATTACATCGCACCCAAAAGCCCTACGTGAGCGATTCAGAGCTTACACTGCTCCTCCAAGACTTTAGAGATGCATTTCCTCGTCTTGAAATTTTTCTTGATGTATTCCTGATGGCTTCATGAGCTTAAATAGTTCATGCAACCCTTTATCACGGCCTTTCTGACTATTAATTTTTTTATCTAGTAAATCGCCTTACAAAGTCCAACTTGAGCGTTTCAGAGCTCATACTGCTCATCTAAGCCTTTAGAGATGCATTTCTTCGTCTGGTAATTTATCTTGATAAATTCTTTATGTTTTCCAGAGCTTAAATGGCTCATCCAACCCATTATCAATGTATTTCCTACTCTATTAATTTTTTTATCCATTACATCGCACCCAAAAGCCCTACGTGAGCGATTCAGAGCTTACACTGCTCCTCCAAGACTTTAGAGATGCATTTCCTCGTCTTGAAATTTTTCTTGATGTATTCCTGATGGCTTCATGAGCTTAAATAGTTCATGCAACCCTTTATCACGGCCTTTCTGACTCTATTAATTTTTTTATCTAGTAAATCGTCTTACAAAGTCCAACTTGAGCGTTTCAGAGCTCATACTGCTCATCTAAGCCTTTAGAGATGCATTTCTTCGTCTGGTAATTTATCTTGATAAATTCTTTGTTTTCCAGAGCTTAAATGGCTCATCCAACCCATTATCAATGTATTTCTTACTCTATTAATTTTTTTATCCATTACATCGCACCCAAAAGCCCTACGTGAGCGATTCAGAGCTTACACTGCTCCTCCAAGACTTTAGAGATGCATTTCCTCGTCTTGAAATTTTTCTTGATGTATTCCTGATGGCTTCCTGAGCTTAAATAGTTCATGCAACCCTTTATCACGGCCTTTCTGACTCTATTAATTTTTTTATCTAGTAAATCGCCTTACAAAGTCCAACTTGAGCGTTTCAGAGCTCATACTGCTCATCTAAGCCTTTAGAGATGCATTTCTTCGTCTGGTAATTTATCTTGATAAATTCTTTATGTTTTCCAGAGCTTAAATGGCTCATCCAACCCATTATCAATGTATTTCCTACTCTATTAATTTTTTTTATCCATTACATCGCACCCCAAAGCCCTACTTGAGCGATTTAGAGCTTATACTGCTCCTGCAAGCCTTTAGAGATGCATTTCCTCG
Organism: Malthinus seriepunctatus; assembly: GCA_963924605.1. Classification (NCBI taxonomy): domain Eukaryota; kingdom Metazoa; phylum Arthropoda; class Insecta; order Coleoptera; family Cantharidae; genus Malthinus; species Malthinus seriepunctatus. The sequence goes on from OZ004603.1 coordinate 38,740,671, forward strand.
TCTTGTAATTTTTCTTGATGTATTCCTGATGTCTTCCTGAGCTTAAATAGTTCATCCAACACTTTATCACGGCCTTTCTGACTCTATTAATTATATTAAATCGCCTTACACAGTCCAACTTGAGCGTTTCAGAGCTCATACTGCTCATCTAAGCCTTTAGAGATGCATTTCTTCGTCTGGTAATTTATCTTGATAAATTCTTTATGTTTTCCAGAGCTTAAATGGCTCATCCAGCCCATTATCAATGTATTTCCTACTCTATTAATTTTTTTTATCCATTACATCGCACCCCAAAGCCCTACTTGAGCGATTCAGAGCTTATACTGCTCCTGCAAGCCTTTAGAGATGCATTTCCTCGTCTTGTAATTTTTCTTGATGTATTCCTGATGTCTTCCTGAGCTTAAATAGTTCATCCAACACTTTATCACGGCCTTTCTGACTCTATTAATTATATTAAATCGCCTTACACAGTCCAACTTGAGCGTTTCAGAGCTCATACTGCTCATCTAAGCCTTTAGAGCTGCTTTTTATCGTCTTGTAATTTTTCTTGGTGAATTCCTGATTTCTTTTCGAGTGTAAATTGTTCATCCAACCTTATATCAATGTATTTCTTACTCTATCAATTTTTTTCTCTGTTACATCGCACCGCAAAGCCCAACTTGAGCGTTTTAGAGCTCATCATACTGCTCATCTAAGCCTTTAGATATGCATTTAATCGTCTTCTAATTTTTCTTGATGTATTCCTCATGTCTTCCAGAGCTTAAATTGTTCATGCAACCCTTTATCACGGCCTTTCTGACTATTAATTTTTTTATCTATTAAATCGCTTTAAAAAGTCCAACTTGAGCGTTTCAGAGCTCATATTGCTCATCTAAGCCTTTAGAGATGCATTTCCTCTTCTTGTAATTTTTCTTAATGTTTTCCTTATGCCTATCAGAGCTTAACTAGTTCATCCAACCCTTTATCAATGTATTTCCTACTCTATTAATTTTTTTATCCATTACATCGCACCCAAAAGCCCTACGTGAGCGATTCAGAGCTTACACTGCTCCTCCAAGACTTTAGAGATGCATTTCCTCGTCTTGAAACTTTTCTTGATGTATTCCTGATGGCTTCCTGAGCTTAAATAGTTCATGCAACCCTTTATCACGGCCTTTCTGACTCTATTAATTTTTTTATCTAGTAAATCGCCTTACAAAGTCCAACTTGAGCGTTTCAGAGCTCATACTGCTCATCTAAGCCTTTAGAGATGCATTTCTTCGTCTGGTAATTTATCTTGATAAATTCTTTATGTTTTCCAGAGCTTAAATGGCTCATCCAACCCATTATCAATGTATTTCCTACTCTATTAATTTTTTTTATCCATTACATCGCACCCCAAAGCCCTACTTGAGCGATTTAGAGCTTATACTGCTCCTGCAAGCCTTTAGAGATGCATTTCCTCGTCTTGTAATTTTTCTTGATGTATTCCTGATGTCTTCCTGAGCTTAAATAGTTCATCCAACACTTTATCACGGCCTTTCTGACTCTATTAATTATATTAAATCGCCTTACACAGTCCAACTTGAGCGTTTCAGAGCTCATACTGCTCATCTAAGCCTTTAGAGCTGCTTTTTATCGTCTTGTAATTTTTCTTGGTGAATTCCTGATTTCTTTTCGAGTGTAAATTGTTCATCCAACCTTATATCAATGTATTTCTTACTCTATCAATTTTTTTCTCTGTTACATCGCACCGCAAAGCCCAACTTGAGCGTTTTAGAGCTCATCATACTGCTCATCTAAGCCTTTAGAGATGCATTTCCTCGTCTTGTAATTTTTCTTAATGTTTTCCTTATGTCTTTTAGAGCTTAACTAGTTCATCCATTATGCATTTAATCGTCTTCTAATTTTTCTTGATGTATTCCTCATGTCTTCCAGAGCTTAAATTGTTCATGCAACCCTTTATCACGGCCTTTCTGACTATTAATTTTTTTATCTATTAAATCGCTTTAAAAAGTCCAACTTGAGCGTTTCAGAGCTCATATTGCTCATCTAAGCCTTTAGAGATGCATTTCCTCGTCTTGTAATTTTTCTTAATGTTTTCCTTATGTCTTTCAGAGCTTAAATGCTTCTTCCAACCCTTTATCAATATTTTTGTTACTCTATTAATTTTTTTTATCTTACATCGCACCACAAAGCTCAATTTCAGTGTTTGAGAGCTCACGCTCCATCCTTCAGAGTTCATATTGTTAAACCAACATATCACAAATCTCGCTGAAGGGAAATTTAGATACAAGAGTAGTACTATCTAGGCCCGATTCAACCGAATTCGACGTTTGAGGAACTTTTTGTGAGTCAGCTTTTTGGCAAAGGTTGGTAAAAACTTAGATGAGCTCTGGAAGACTGAAGGAATGCATCAAGAAAATACATAAAACGTGAAATGAAATAATTGTAGCTACTGTTGTAATCAAACGCCTAACGTTAACTTCTCGGAATAGAAAAATTAGGTTGCGAAGTTAAAAAGTTCAAAAATATTTGAAACTGTTTTTCGCGTATCCGTTTACTTAAGTGTTTATATTTTTCATTTTTGGTCTCATAGATAAGGGATGTTTATTTTTAAAAAATAAATGTTTTAAACAGTAATAATTATATGTTCCGCATTCGATAATGCTATAATTTTATGTACTTAAATAAAATGTTATTTTGCGCAGGTAAAATGATATGGATTGTGGTGTACAAAACGCAATGCTAAGCGTTGCACCAGGAAACGATGCTGCAGCACAGCAGTCTTTATCTGCTGCATCTTTGTTTCCTCCTACCGACACCGATCAAGCCCAATTCGAGGCAGATAAACGTGCTGTATATAAGTAATGAAGAAGCCACAGTTTTGAGTTTTTGAAAACTTATTTTATTTATCTTTTTTAGACATCCGCTCTTCCCCCTTTTAGCCCTTCTATTTGAAAGATGCGAATTAGCTACACAATCATCCGATCCTCAATCTAGCGATGCATTCAATATGGATATACAAGCTTTTGTTCAACATCAAGAACGTGACCGGAAACCATTTCTTGCCAACGAACCAGAAATTGATGGATTGGTAAGTCGGAAAAAAAACCAAACAAATTTTTATTAAAATACAATTTGTTATAGATGATAAAAGCAATACAAGTCCTTCGAATTCATTTATTAGAACTTGAAAAAGTACAAGAGTTGTGCAAAGATTTTTGCAATCGTTACATCACTTGTTTAAAAGGAAAAATGCAATCAGAAAATTTATTACGTTCTGATTATCCTCAAGGTTTGTATTTTAGGTTTAAAATAAGAATTACTCGATTTTCTAATTTTCAGGACCTACTGTGATGAATAATAATATAGAAAGTAGTAGTAATAATAATAATAGTCTGTTGTCGCACGCAAATTCAGAAAGTGGTTCCGACTCTAACAGTCCTGTGCAATATTCTATAAGTCCAAATCAACACGTAAGTTTTTTCTCTTCTAAAATAGCTTTTTTGTTGGTTTTTATTTGCACGACTGTATGACATAGGTTGTGTCGGCCCCAGGAAATACGATGGAAAGACAAATAGACACTCCTACTGGTTACGGTATGCATCCCTATCCGGTTCCTGCACCAGCTATATCTCAAGTACAACAACCGCTTATCGACAACGTCGTGGTGCATGGTTCGACGCCTTTGTCGCAAATCGGCGTCAACGTGTGTCCACCTCCTCCGAGCGACAGTTCGGGTCAAGTATCACCAGCTCCTACAACGCCGGGCGGCTCCGAAGAATGTGATAGCGATTTTACGTCGAGAGGTCGTAAACAAAAACGCGGCGTTTTACCTAAACATGCGACTAGTGTCATGCGGTCGTGGCTTTTTCAACACCTAGTGGTAATTTTACAAAAATTTCTACTCGTAAATAAAAGAAAATTTCATTTTAATTTTGTAGCATCCTTATCCTACAGAAGATGAAAAACGACACATTGCCGCACAAACAAATTTGACATTATTGCAAGTTAATAATTGGTTTATTAACGCAAGACGCCGTATTTTACAACCTATGCTCGATGCGAGCGCACCTAATGATAACAGCGCTACAAATTCGCCCGCACATAAAAAGAAGAAAGCTCAAAATAATAATAGACGATTTTGGCCACAAGATTTTGCTAATATGCAACCTCAAATTGATAGTGGTATGTAAGAATTTTTTGTAATGTTCGTTTGAATTGCAAGTTTTTTTAGGTATATTATCGAGTTCAGACGACGAAGGCGACTCGTATAGTAGTGACGGTGAAGAGGGAAGTTTAGTCATCGATGCGACAGCGTCAAATAGTGAAGTAAACCAAAATGGACACCCTGTCGATCCTATGTCTTTTACAAACAGTCCTAAATTAGAACGTCCTTGAGGTATATAATTTTAGATTTTTTTTTAAATATTTTTGTTGTAGTATATTATTGTTATCTATTATTAGTTTAAAGATTCTTTTTATATACTTCCTACGAAAAATCTCACAGTTAGCGGCTGTTTGATGTTTGTTTAAGGGAACGTTGTTCTTAATTGTGCTTGGGAGCTTAAAATTATTGTAATTAAGTTTATTTAGTATTTAATTAGAAACGCAGAAAAACTGAAAATGAGCGATTTCGTTTTTCGACTACTTTCAAAATGGTTTTAGAAAAAAAATCTAGGGAAAAATTTACAGGAGATCAAAAAAGCTATCAAACGATACCAAACTCGACTTTTTATCACACCGACGCTACGCGTCGCGACGTTCAACATTTATATTTTTTTATGGTGGATCTATAATTTTTCTTGCAAAAATTACTCACTAGGCTTGGTTAAATTCGGATACCAAACGAGAACTTTCTCGTTATTTCGTTTCTCAAAAACGATAGGTCCCTCTTAAGAAAATAAAAGTCAAACGTCGCGACGCGTAGCGTCCATGTGATAAAAAGTCGAGTTTGGTATCGTTTGATAGCTCCTTTAATCTCCTGAAAATTTTCTCTAGATTTTTTTTCTTAAAGTAAACCATTTTGAAATTCCAGTCAAAAAACGAAATTGCAAATTTTCAGTTTTTCTGCGGTATCTCTGAAACCATTTTGAATTTTTAAAATTTTCCAAACGAATTCTTATAGGTAATCAAAATATGCAACTTTTTGTTAATTTATTGTTATAAGATTGGCGTTAAATTAATTTTTTAACCAAGTCCTCGTGGAACCTACCAAATTAAATTTTAAATTAGCCTTTACCATTAGCAACCACGGCAATTACATGTTGTTTCAAGTCCCAAGTAGAAAAGTATTGATTCATACATTAGAAATATAAATAATGAGACCTTAAACAAACACAATCGACATTGAAAGATAGTTCCAGCTAATTTCCAATCGTTAGCTTAATTGATCGTTGATACGTAGGGTTAATTTGTCCCTTAAAAATTCTTTTTAATCTTGATTAAAGATGTCTAAACAAAAACGATAAGCAAACAAGGCTGAAATCAAGTTTAAGATAATTTGAAAAAAATTGTATACGCAAAATGATACCTCAATTTGATTAACGTAATTTGAGCTAAATTCAAATTAGCTCTAATTGTTTACGTTTTCTTTTATGTATACGCATTTAAATAAATTTTTAAAGAAAAACTAAGCTCATTCCAGTATTACACAAAAAATGAAGAAGAAATGTAAATTTTTAATTAAATATAATGTAACATAAATACGTAATTTTGACTAATTTGTCGCACCTTTCGTTATTAAATGAACAAGTAATGTATAACGCTAAGTCTAAACTCTGCTAAATCAAAAAGAAAGTGGATATTAAGATTGCCATTCCCTTCGAATCGTTTTCTTATTAATCGTGTGCAGTATTAGGATAGGATTTTTTATAATTGCGATGTGAAAAGTTCAGAAAGTATAATTAAAGGAGGAAATTTCAAATAATAAAAACTTTCTGTACTTTGTAAAAGTATACATACATGGAACTAATATACGTAATTATACAATAAGTATTTTAAGATAGTTATTTCCATCCATTGTAAGAAAATGTTTAATACTTTATTATCGTTGACGAAATCATAATCAAGAGCATGTTAATTTGTGCCATTTTTTAAAAAAAAGAAATAATCTTAGATTGACATTGATGTACAAAAAAATTAGTTTTGTGATTGTAAGTATTCGGACCTTATTAAGGGTGTGTCGAAACTTGTTTCGCTCTTGTACCGACTGTAAATACGTCGTTCATCAAATTTGTTCTCTTGTGTTCCTCAGATATTGTAAAAATTACAACTGTCTTCTACAGGGTGTCATTTGAGTGTTTGAAATACAAAACTTATCGCAACGAGAGCAACAGACGCTCAAATGACCCCTTGTGTTCATACAATACAAAGACTGCTCTAAGCACATAATTATGTATTTTTTTTTCAAACATCAAAAGAAAATGATTGTTACTTATGTAAAAACGTAAAAAGTTAATGTTTTGTTAATTTTCTTTTATTATTTATTTTTTACTTATCTTGTATTTACAATTTATAGTGATTTTGAAAAAATATTGATAAGTAAAGTACAAGTAATTGACAAGAGATGGCGCTATTAAATTGTTTTTAAATTTAAGAGGGCGGTTTCTAACGAATGAGCGGGAAAGTTAATTTTTAGACATTCTGCTCGTAACCGTTAGCGACTTTATTATTTGGTTGATATCACTAATAGTCATAATTTCTGATAGGGTAAGGTTTAAAGGAGGCAATGACATATTTGTATTAGGAAATAAGAGTAATTAGTGAGAAAAGACCAATTGAACTTTGGACGTTGAGTTTTGTTTTTAAAATTGGACTTTTCTCACTAATTAGGCTCTTATTTCTTATATACCAATATGTCATTGCCTTCTTTGAACCTTACCCAATCAGAAATTATGACTATTAGGGAAATCAACTGGATTTTAAAGTCGCTAACGGTTATGAACGGAATGGAAAGTTGATATTGAGACATTCCGCTCGTAACCGTTAGCGACTTTAATATCCGGTTCATAACACAAATAGTCATAATTCTTGATAGGGTAAGGTTCAAAGAAGGTAATGACATATTTGTATTAGTAAATAAGAGCCTAATTAGTGAGAAAAGTCCAATTGAACTTGGATGTTGGGTAAAAACAACATTCTCTGTTTTTAAATTTTTACAAGTTCACTTGGACTTTTCTCACTAATTAGGCTCTTATTTCCTAATACAAATATGTCATTGCCTTCTTTGAACCTTACCCAATCAGAAATTATGACTATTAGGGAAATCAACTGGATATTAAAGTCGCTAACGGTTATGAACGGAATGGAAAGTTGATATTGAGACATTCCGCTCGTAACCGTTAGCGACTTTAATATCCGGTTCATAACACAAATAGTCATAATTCTTGATAGAGTAAGGTTCAAAGAAGGTAATGACATATTTGTATTAGGAAATAAGAGCCTAATTAGTGAGAAAAGTCCAATTGAACTTGGATGTTGGGTAAAAACAACATTCTCTATGTTTTTAAATTTTTACAAGTTCACTTGGACTTTTCTCACTAATTAGGCTCTTATTTCCTAATACAAATATGTCATTGCCTTCTTTGAACCTTACCCAATCAGAAATTATGACTATTAGGGAAATCAACTGGATATTAAAGTCGCTAACGGTTATGAACGGAATGGAAAGTTGATATTGAGACATTCCGCTCGTAACCGTTAGCGACTTTAATATCCGGTTCATACCACAAATAGTCATAATTCTTGATAGGGTAAGGTTCAAAGAAGGCAATGACATATTTGTATTAGGAAATAAGAGCCTAATTAGTGAGAAAAGTCCAATTGAACTTAGATGTTGGGTAAAAACAACATTCTGTGTTTTTAAATTTTTACAAGTTCACTTGGACTTTTCTTACTAATTAGGCTCTTATTTCCTAATACAAATATGTCATTGCCTTCTTTGAACCTTACCCAATCAGAAATTATGACTATTAGGGAAATCAACTGGATATTAAAGTCGCTAACGGTTATGAACGGAATGGAAAGTTGATATTGAGACATTCCGCTCGAAACCGTTAGCGACTTTAATATCCGGTTCATACCACAAATAGTCATAATTCTTGATAGGGTAAGGTTCAAAGAAGGTAATCACATATTTGTATTAGGAAATAAGAGCCTAATTAGTGAGAAAAGTCTAATTGAACTTGGATGTTGGATAAAAACAACATTATCTATGTTTTTAAATTTTTACAAGTTCATTTGGACTTTTCTCACTAATTAGGCTCTTATTTCCTAATACAAATATGTCATGGCCTTCTTTGAACCTTACCCAATCAGAAATTATGACTATTAGGGAAATCAACTGGATATTAAAGTCGCTAACGGTTATGAGCGGAATGGAAAGTTGATATTGAGACATTCCGCTCGTAACCGTTAGCGACTTTAATATCCGGTTCATATCACAAATAGTCATAATTCTTGATAGGGTAAGGTTCAAAGAAGGCAATGACATATTTGTATTAGGAAATAAGAGCCTAATTAGTGAGAAAAGTCCAATTGAACTTAGATGTTGGGTAAAAACAACATTCTGTGTTTTTAAATTTTTACAAGTTCACTTGAACTTTTCTTACTAATTAGGCTCTTATTTCCTAATACAAATATGTCATTGCCTTCTTTGAACCTTACCCAATCACAAATTATTACTATTAGGGATATCAACCGAATATTAAAGTTGCTAACGGTTATGAGCGGAGTGTCTAAAATATGTTTCCCGCCCATTATTCCGCTTAACTAATTTTTGACATTTAAAGAAAATATAGCATTAAAATATAGCACAACTTTAAGAAGCGCTAATTGCCTTTTTGGGACTTCTCTATGTTGTTCTTTGAGCTAGGGTTCAGTTGCGTTGTGCGACACACCCTTACTTCTAATAATCGAATTCAAAAGTAGTTTAAGCTTTAGACTTGTAGAAAAAAAATTTGCTTGGAAATATTTTGTACTCGTTCCAGTCCACAACTTTCTCTCTACTTTATGTTAGTTGTGATAAAATAAAAAATGTTTCCTTTTTGGAAAATGTTTAATCGAGCACTTTTAAGCAAAATCTAAGCTTTTATGTAATTTTCCTATGCGATAAATTGAAACTATTTTTTAAAATTTAAATATTTAGAAGCCTTCAGTTTCTTAAAAGTGTATTAAAAATTTTGAAAAACCTTTAAGAAATTGCTTAACGAATTAGTGCAATTTTTTCCATATAATTTACACTTTTAAGGTCTGTTTTGAGGCCATATGTGTATTAATTTTAAGTCTCGTACCATCAATGTCATTTCTGCACGTATACGTAATTTTTAAGCAATGTACATAATTTTTTATAGTTGCTATGTAGACGTCGAGTCAATTAAAACATTGACTATTTTATCCAATATTTATTTCGATTTGTTAACTCTTTTAACAAAACGTCATAAATTATTAGATATCTTATTGATGTTATTATGATTTAGTTGCTATGTCAGTCTGTGATACTTAAAAATGATTGCTCTAAAAAAAGTCATTACAAGAAGCAGAATTTGCAAAAAAAATTTACGAGTGAAATTTTTGAAGCTTATTTTTTAATAATAAAGATTCAAAAATTACATGACGCTTACCTTTTTGAAAAAGTAACAAAACGAAGCTTCGTGTGACTACGTGTATACGCTAAATACTCAGATAGTTTTAAGATTCCTAAATTAGATTTTAGTGTAAAATTTAACGACGATTTATGTATACATTTGCTAACATTGCTTTCGATTAACACTAATTCTTCCATAAATTTAATCAAATTTTTATTAAAATTTTGTGCCATATGAAATAATTTTTTAAGATCTTTCAAAATGCAATTGTATATTGTAATAAATAAATAAAGATTTTCTTCGGCTATGTTAGCAAATGAGGTATTTTATAATTGCATAATTGTTGGTAGCCTATGTGTATTTGAACAGTATCGTCATTAATAAATGAACCGATATAATTCCATTTTTATTAAATTTTTCAGTGACACAGGAACGCTTAAAATTGTGCCAAACAATTCTATTTAATTATTTATTTATAAAGAAAATTAAATACATGGTCTTCACATTAAAAATTTGATTTAAATAAAAAAGATTATAAAAAGTATGGCGTTACGTTACGGCTTGGAATAATTCGATCGCTATCAGGTACGGCATTGAACAACTTGGGTTCAACTTTATCGGTTGCCTGAAATTCAATAATACTTGCAATATTTCCGCAACGATAACAATAATTTGGCGCAGACCAAACAGTTACCAATTTATCGTCGAACATATACTTATAACCTTCGTGTACCAACTGATGTGCTCTACAAATAAGGCTCAACGAATTAATTTGCATAAAATGATGAGTAACTTTAGCTCCAAATAAATATCCTGCGCCACGTGGACTAGTAGACCATGTTTCAACTTCTTCAGGATCCGACCATACTAAATCACAGAAAGCACCTTTGTGAGGAATTTCTTGATTGCGTTCCAAACAACGAATTTGATCTAACGTTTTAATTTCGGGACTAAGTCCCCCGTGAACACACAAAATCTTTTCGTCGATTAAAGCGGCAACCGCAAGAAGATCGAAAACGCAGCAACAATACTTCCAAGCATTAGCGTTTCCGTACTTTGTCAAGCACTCGTCGTAAAAACCATAAACTTGCGTTATTTGCCGACTCTCGTGATTTCCTCTCAACAGAGTTATTTTATTAGGATACTTAGCCTTTAAGGTTAAGAGTCTTGTAAATGTTTCTAAACTGTAGTAACCCCGATCTACAAAATCACCCAAAAATACATAATTAGTATCTGGCACTTGTCCCCCACAACGAAACAATTCTTCCAAATCATAAAACTGTCCATGTATATCTCCACATACTGTTACAGGTGTCGAAACTGGTTGAACGTTTGATTCCTCCAACAAAATTTCATTTACCATATCACATAACTTTTTCAAATCATTTTCAGGCAAATACTTGCACTGTTTAGTTATTTCTATCCAATTATCGATTTCATTTGACATTTTTTTAATATAAAATTGGTATTAATTATTGAGAAACAAATTGCTGAAAAGCTTTACGTCAAAAATTATAAAATACTCCTCTTTAACTTACCATTTAAATCTTAAAATACTGGTATATATAATTTGCGTTTAATAAAAAACACTTCTTACATTAAGGCGTCAATAATTAGTAAAAAAATTATAAAAGAAATTGATGATGTTTTTGAGGTTAGGTTCATTATTTGACAACACAAAGCAAGAATGACATCTGAGAGACACACGTCCTCGCGTCTAGAGGAACAAAACCACTTTTGCTGTTTGGCCTACGCATGCGCATTTACATTGCCCTCAATTTGAAATAACTTAAATTATTAGAGGTATCCTGTAATATTTATATTTATTTCGGTTAGACCTAAAATAGTATGTATATTGTATAATTAATATACAGGCAAACAGACTTTTTCGTAGAGTTTTTAATTACATTTTTAGTCGGAAGAAGTGAGGTTAGAAATTTCTTTTAAATTTTCTCAATAAATTTTTTTTATTATAAAATTTTAAAAGTGAGTTTTTTACAAGTGCCGGAAATTAATTAATCAGTAAGTTCCTTTTATTAAATAAGTTTATTTTATAGTTTGGCCAAAATATTTAAATATTCCGAATAATTAAATTCAAAATTAACAAACGAGTGCCATCTATTAATTTTAATTAAAATTACTGATGAAAATTTTTAAATGTGAGCGAATAACGATAAATGTGATTCTTTATTAAATTGTTTAAATTTAAAGCACATCATCTCAAATTAGTGTTTGTTTGGTTTCAGGTTATACATGTTGAAATGCATCAGAATTAATAATTTTAAAAATTTCAAATTTTTGCAGGTGTTGCGATAACGTTTGCCATTACTGTTATCGCTTATTGTTTAACATTTTTAATTTAGTTTTAACTTTCTTCATTTAATTGCTTTCATTTATACCTATTAATATTTTCTTAATTTGGTTGACCCTTTGGTGGGGTGATCACTTCTTCTGCGTCCCTTGATGAAAATAACTCGAAAAGCTGACGTGATTTGGGTGAGTCATTCTTTAATTAATTTTTTTGTGATTACACAACGAGCATTTTGTAATTTACCTTTTGATTTTAGAAGGCGCTGTGGTGTGCTTTCAAATACCAGTTCTTCGATATTGATAATCCGTTAAACCTTTGAAATTATGGGCGTAATTGCTAGTTGTGTTAATACGATGGTTCAAAGGTTCGAATGAGCTCCGAAAGCTTACAGTTGTGCAGTAGTTTTACCTGAGGTACCAGGAGATTATTACAAAAAGTTATGGATAATTTTAACAAATTTGTAGAAGGTATTACAGAAGAGAAACAGATTAAAAATGAAGATAAAATCAAGTAAGTTGCATGACAATGGGCATTTGAACCTCATTGTAATAACCCTTTTATCAGAGACAGATTTGGGGCTTTGTTTAAGGGGGCTTATTATTTTTTTTAGTAATTAATAGAAGCTTTTATACCAGCATTGTCTTGTAGGTACTATTGTGGTAATAGAGAAAATACTAAATGTCAAATCTATAAACTAGAACATAAGGGCATAAGTAGTGTTATCAATTTGCTATTTGATGTGTGTAGTTGTAAATTATTATTTGCAAAATTTTGGTTTTACTAGAAAAAAATTAAAAATATAACTCTTTCTTATATTGTGGACAAATGAACAATCCTCTTGCAAATGTTTTTTTATTTAATATTTATTTTATGTGAAACGATCTCAAAATTAACTGATTTTGTACTTTTAGATGCAAATGGTTCAACTAATTTCCTGCCCAACTAGTATACCTACTTCGTCAACTCATAATATGCGATCTACATAAAGAAGAATATAAAGAAGAAAGACACAAAATAAACATGGATACCTACAAGAGTAAACTAAAAACTGAAATCTATATTTCAATAAAAATAACAACAAAAACTCTGATTTGTGGAGAAGACTAGAATGATTAAATTATTTATAAGATGAGATAAAAGTTGCTTTCTCCAAAATGTTTGTTATCATGTTTACATTTTTTATGTACAATTTGAGATCATCCTAAATAGGATACTAAGAACCATCGTCAACACCCCTGGTTCATTCGAAGCAGCAACTTACATCAGGATGATCTGCATCCGGGATTTCATCCAAAAAGCAACCACCAAGTTTCACGAGGCAGCACTGAACCACGACAACCATACCATCCAATCACTGTGAGATTACAAGCAATTAAGAGGATTCCCACTACTCCAACTACGTATTGAAGATTGTCCTTTCTGTGGTACCACCTCAGAAGCACAATAACGATGGTATTCTTCTTTGTCAATGATATGGCATCCTCAAAAGTGAATATTGAGTTACTAGTATTTAACACACAAAGAAGAGGAAGTATGTGAGAATTTCACAAACAAAAAAAGAAGATAAATCTTGTAAAAGTATCCCAAATATCAGCATAAATAATCAGTAATTCCTCTTGATGGTAATTAATATTTAGACAATTAATAAACTAACAGTAATTTTAAATTAAAACATAATTTTTTTATCCTGCCAAACTTTTAGTAACAATAAACGTTACATACATTGTTGTGTTAATCTGAAATGTTTAAATTTAAAACGGACAACATTAATAGATTTTTGATGATTCACTTTATGTCATTTATAGTAAAGTTTCGTAATTTATTAGTTTCAATTGAATTTTCGAGTTGAAAGCATCGTTCCTTAAATGTGCCAGTGCATTTAACACCAGAACATAAGGATTACCAGAAAATGAACACAGATGAAATGTAAGTTATTCTCTTTTAACTTTGCTTCTAATTAATTATATTAGTAATTATTAGCATTAAATAATCGCCAAATGTCCCAAAAGCAAGGTGTGGGTGTTCTGACTTTGCCACAGAGACAAAAATAACTAGTCGGGAAGATTGCTTTTTCATAAAGGGTGTGCTGAATGTTCTTGAATTGTCTTTAACATTCAACTTAATTCCAATCCATTTTTGATAATAAAAATGAAATTTGTTTACATTATTGGGACAATAAGTCAATAACGCACTAGTGACTAACGGTTTTGATGATAATTTTTTTCTCACGAGGGTTTAGAGATATTTTGAAACAAATATCCTTGATTAATTAATTTTGCAAACGTAAATTAATTAATTGAAAATAATCATTGATTGATTATGATTTTGCTTTGTAATTCAAACACTCATAAATATAAAAGTCACTAATGTTTTTGACGATTCAGTTTGTGTTGTCACATAATTATAATGTACTAATTCATTTCAGTTAACATTCAACTTTTCACGTGCAAAGATGTTCCCTTAACGCCGGCCTTACGCCTTAGCAGAGAGTTTTTCGCTCACATCAAGAGGATTACAAGAAATTTTAATGAACCAAGATGAAGTTATTGTAAGAAGTGCCTTCCTATAATTTTTTTCTCACAGGGGTTGAATTTTGAATAAATTAATTTTGCAAATAAATAAATAACTGGAAATAATCATTGATTGGTTATGACTTTGCTTTGTAATTCGATTAAAAAATAATTGGTGATTAGAATATCTAAATTTTTCCCTTTTAACAAGAGTAACTCTTATTAAATTTTCTGATCTGTGTAACTGATAAGAATCTTAATTTTTGTCGAAAATCTGACTTACATTGACTTCTTCCTACTCATTGCCTACCACTAAAGAAATAGCAACCAATAATATACCAGTATCAAAGCAAAAGCAAAGGATGGCCTATGTGTTAGGCGGAAATTTAAATTACATTTGCAGTATTTAATTTATTTCTGAAGATTATTTATAAACAAAATTAAATGAATTAATATTTAGGGAATTAATAAAATAACAGTAATTTTAAATTAGAACATTATTTTTTTAACCTGCCTAGTTTTTAGTAACAATAAATAATTCACTTTTACAAGTATAAAAATACATATTTCGTTACATAATAATTGTTGTGTAAATCTGAAGTTTAAATTTACAAAGGCACAACAATTGATAAAGTATTTGATGATTCACTCTGTGTCATTTTTAGTAAAACTTCGTAATTTGTTTTAGTTTCGTTTGAACTTCTGAATCGAAAAGATCGTTCCTGAAGTGTCAGTGCGTTCAACAATAGAACCTATGGATTAACAGAAAATGAACAGAGACATGGACAACAATTCCGTGGAAAGAAAGCTGCCAGTTGCATTCCCAATAAAATGAGTGAAAAAATTTTGTAAGTAAAATTTATGATATTTATAACTTTTGTCTCGCTAATTATTAAATAAATTAAAAGCGTTTTAATTCTCTATTTTGGATTGTTATGAAAATTAAAAAATATTTTCTATTAGGAAGCGCTTTAAATAAGTAGCCGTTAACAGAATTTTTTTTAATTCCTTAATTGTAACTTTTTACAACAAATCCATAAGGATCGAGTCAAAATAATCAGTAATTCGTATGTAGGTAATTAATTCAATTACCTGGTCATTGAGTCGGTCATTCATTAACTCTCTAAAATAGGAAAAAGACTAGGACTACTTTCATTAAATTAATTTTAACATAAAATACAATTAATTATTAATGTTCAAATCAACCAATAGCATTATTTAATTATTTTTAAGGGTGTATTTGTAAGAAATTTTTGGCAAGTAATATTTTAGAGTTGATTAATTAAGTTGAGTTTTCCCTAATTTTAAAATAGGCTTTAGGTAAAACTTCTTACAATGTAAAATATCTTTTAACAATTAGCATTAAACTAATTTAAATTATCATGTAAACACATAGTAATCTGATGTTTGAAATTCTATTCTCTTCAACATCCTGTATAATGTGGCGATAAGCATAAGAATAAATTTTGTAAAAGTAAAAAATAATTAAAAATAGATATGAACATTGAATTTGTGATGATTCACTGACTTTGTGTCTATCATAGTAAACATTTCGTAATTTGTTTCAGATTTCATTCAACTCTTGAACTGGAAAGATCGTTCGTTAAGTGCTCTCTATACGAGAATAATTCCAAAGACCAATGGACCGAGGATTACAAGAAAATTAACAACGATTAATGTAAGTACTTTTCGTCTTTTTAAGAATATGTAAAGTATAAGAGAAGGAGCTATTTTGCAAATACATTTAGTAGGCTTATTAGTTAATAAACTTCTTTCTATGTAAAATATCTCATAACAACAATTAAACATTTAACTAATTTAAATTATTATGTAAATCCATAGTACTTACTCCGATACTTTATTTCTTCAAAAAATTTTAGATAACTTCCCTTAACTAATTAAATTAATTTACTAAATAGCAATAAATATTCCCGAAAATGCTTTCCTTCTTCTGGTTCCTTGTAAATATTTA
This sequence comes from Malthinus seriepunctatus, assembly GCA_963924605.1. NCBI lineage: Eukaryota > Metazoa > Arthropoda > Insecta > Coleoptera > Cantharidae > Malthinus > Malthinus seriepunctatus. The sequence continues at coordinate 38,757,033 of OZ004603.1, forward strand.
AAGTGAAACTTGGTGAAAAAATCGTATGTTTATTTAATTTATTTTGCAAGTTAAAAATTCATTACTTAATTGAAAATAATCATTGGTTGACTATGCCTAATACATACTAAAATGTTTCTTATTTTAGTTTGCGTTCAAATCTTCGACTTTGAAAGATGGTCTTGTAACTAACAGTTCTTCATTTTGCCGAACAGAGAGAGGATTACAAGAAAACTTAATGGACCAAGTTGAAGTTACTTTATCTAAGTTTATTTACTGACAGCGCTTTCGAGATATTTTGGATCAAAATATGTTTAATTATTAGTTACTAAAAGTTAATTAATTGGAAATAATCATTGGGCGAAAACTACTAAAATTTAAGTAAGTAATTTTAAATAGAGAAGACACCCTAGAAGTTGTTTGCTTTTTGCTATGCTGCATGCTGCATGTATTTTTAATTAATTTATATTGAAAAATAAAAATTAATTACTTAATCGAAACATATACTAAAACATATCTTATTTCAGTTTCCGTTCTATCGTCGACAGTGAGAGTGTCTTTTGGTCCACATCAAGAGGATTTTTAGTAAACATAATGGACCAAGTTGAATTTATCTAATTGTGAATCAAAATATTTTTAATTATTGGTTAATTAATTGGAAATAATCATAACGCGATAACTACTAAAATTAAAGTAAGTACCTAATTTTAAGTAGAGAACTCACCCTCCTAGAACTTTATTGAAGCACTTTGCTTACACCTTGTATTTTTAATAGTTAATTTTGCTAATTAAAAATTAATTACTTAATTCAAAATAATCATTGGTCGACTCCTGTATCGACACATGCCTATTACATACTAAAACGTTTCTTATTTCAGTTTCCGTTCAAATCTTCGACTTTGAAAGATGGTGTTGTGACTAACAGTGCTTTATTTTGCCTAACATCGAGACGATTACAAGAAAACTTAATGGATCAAGTTGAAGTTACTTTATCTAAGTTTTTTTACTTTCGAGCTATTTTGGATCAAAATATGTTTAATTATTAGTTATTAAAAGTTAATTGGAAATAATCGTTGGGCGAAAATTACTAAAATTTAAGTAAGTAATTTTACTTTATGGAACTAGTTGAAGTTATTTTACCTAAATTTATTTACTGACAGCGCTTTCGAGATATTTTGGGTCCAATTATGTTTAATTATTGGTTATTAAAAGTTAATTAATTGGAAATAATCGTTGGACGAAAATTACTAAAATTTAAGTAAGTTATTTTAATTAATTTTCAACATAGAATATACTCTAGAAGTTTGTTTGCTTTTTGTTATGCTGAATCCTGCATGCATTTTTATTTAATGTTTATTGCAAATTAAAAATTAATTACTTAATCGAAACATACACTAAAACATATCTTATTTCAGTTTCCGTTCTATCGGTGACAGTGAGAGTGCCCTTTAGTCCACATCAAGAGGATTTTTAGAAAAGTTACTGGACCAAGTTGAAGTTATTTTATCTAAGGAGATTTTATCTAGGACAGGGCTTTCAGGATATTTTGAATCAAAATATTTTTAATTATTGGTTACTAAAAATTAATTAATTGGAAGTAATGATTGAGCGATAACTACGAAACTTTAAGAAGCAAAAGTCCTTTTAACGATTCAGCTTGTGTCCAAAATGGGTACATCAGACTAACATCTCGATTAGTTTCAGATTACATTCCACCTTTGATTCGGAAAGATGCTTATTTTTATCAAGTCGACAGTGTCTTCTGGTTTTGGACCCAACATGAGGATTGGGAGATTTAATGGACGATTATTAATTTATTTTTAATTAATTTGGATTGTGTTTAAGTAGAAGGGTAGCTACACCTCTCGATTAGTTTTTTTTAATTAATTTTTTTCAATTTAAATTCATTGCTTGCTTAGAAGGGTAGCTACCCCTATTTACTGGTCATCGCTAGCGAAGACGTAGCAGCTAGGTAAGTTGCTTCCAACAGCTCTTCTCCACGTTAAAGAGAGCGCGAGGGGAAGCAACCTCTAAGACCACTGCGAGTTGTCCTCGAATTGGTCGGAGGTTGTTCCTCTTCCGTAGTCTTTAATATGGCGATGGGCGTGGACTCCATGTTGGAATGTGGGTGTGCGTTGACGCCGGGCGGGGAGGGGTAGGTGGGAGGGGGGTCGGCGGTCCCCTCCCCCCTACCCCTCCCCGCCCGGCGTCAACGCACATGCGCACTCCTACACGGAGTTCACGCGCATGCGCATTAGAGACCAAGGAGGAGGAGCAACAATCGACAATTTCGAGGACAACCCCCAGTGGAGGACGGGGGTGCCACCCCTCGTACTCTCTCGGACAAGGTGCAGGGTTGAAGCGACGCCACCTACCTAGCAGCTACCCGATAAGCAGCCATTACCAGTTTTAATATTAATTAATATTTTGTAATTATTTATTGTTTTAATTATGTATTATGTCTTGTGGGCCACCGCTTGATGAGCCCAACTCCTCAAGCGATGACTCCTCAAGTTTTATTTGTTTTAGTTATTTCTTTCCAAATCTAACGAGGGGTGGACTTGTTGCAGCTCATGCCCTGGGCTGCAACCTTTAATCATTTTTTTTTAATGGTATAGCTATTTTTACATTTTTTAATTTCTGATGCACACCTCGATTAGGACACAAGACTGAATCGTTAAAGGGACTTTTATGTCTCTTGAATCTCGCTTGGGTGATTTACTAAGCGTTGGCCCGTCAATCAATAATAAACTGTTTACAAATAATTAGTTTTAAATTTGTATAATTAATTACTTAATTACTAGTATATTATTATTATTTTCTTGTGTACATAATTATATTAAATATACGTCTTTTAATATACTATTGTGTATTTTTCATTTTAATAAATAGTAAGTAAACTGATGTAAATCTTGACATTTTTTCTCAAGAAAATAGCACTCTTGGAGTCCTTAAGACTCCTCTCTCCATACTCTTCTTAATTTTCAATTAACTTTGGATTTTAAAAGCAAAAAGTAAATTTGTTGAAGACAAATGAAGTCTTAATACATAAGACAATAAATTCCAGCTGGCTAAATCTGTAATACAAAGAGTTCTTCTTTACTTGTGTGAAATGAGATGACAGAGGCAGAGGAGATTGCTATATGAGATTAAATAACATGAGTATGACAGCTGATATTAAAAGAGAGAGCTATAGAGGAAGAGACAGATATAAAGATAGAAAAATAGAGGAAGTTAGAGATAGATAAAGAGATGGATAAAATGAGATAAAAACATAGTAAAATAGAGGGAGTTATAAATAGATAACATGTGATAAAAACAGTAAAATAGAGGGAGTTTAGAGATAGATTCAGAGATAAGGAGATAGATAAAGAGACTGATGAAATGAGCTAAAAACATAGTAAAATAGAGGGAGTTATAGATAGATACAGAGACAGAGATAAGGAAATAGATAAAGAGACTGATGAAATGAGATAAAAACAGTAAAATAGAGGGAGTTTAGAGATAGACACAGAGATAAGGAGATAGATAAAGAGACTGATGAAATGAGCTAAAAACATAGGAAAATAGAGGGAGTTATAGATAGATACAGAGACAGAGATAAGGAAATAGATAAAGAGACTGTTGAAATGAGCAAAAAACTTAGTAAAATAGAGAGAGTTTAGAGATAGATACAGAGATAATGAGATAGATACAGATAGATATAGAGATAAGGAGATAGATAAAGAGACTGACGAAATAAGAGAAATACATAGTAAAATAGAGGGAGTTAGAGATTGATACAGAGAGAGAGATAAAGAGACAGAAACAGAGATAAGAGAAAGACAAAGAATGGGAAGAAAATAGAGAGAGAAAGAAGCCCAGGGAAAAAGTCCAGGGGAGTTTTATTTCTCAATCTCTATATTTCCGTGTCTGTCTCTTTATCTCTGTTTCTCTCTCTTTATCTCTGTTTCTGTCTCTTTATCTCTCTCTCTGTATCTCTGTATCTATCTCTAAACTCCCATTTTTACTCCTGTTTTTATCACATTTTATCAGTTTCTGTATCTATCTCCTTATCTCTATATCTATATCTAAACTGCCTCTATTTTACTATGTTTTTATCTCATTTCATCAGTCTCTTTATCTATTTCCTTATCTCTGTGTCTATCGCTAAACTCCC